>CM076574.1:530821692-531093354 GCA_034641835.2 Pinus albicaulis | reverse complement strand
GCAGCTCTTCATAGCAGATCTTCAGCCAGCTAGGACGCTGTCCTTATTTGCAGCCATTATTTGTTCTGAGAGGGTCTCCACTTGCCTAGGGCAAGGATAGGTGCACTCATCCTGATTATCTTGTACTCCTCTATATGTATTCTCAGATTAATAAAATGGCTTAGTTTCTGGCATTCTATGTGTACTTGTTCCATGATCTGGTTCCAGCATTGTATTTTCTATATCTGTCTGGCATATTTCTGTGTATTACTGGTTATTTCCCTTTGGGGATATTACAAACAATACTTTTGGTGACAAACCCACCCAATAGCTCAATATCATAAAAATAAGCCTCTCAAGAGGGTCGAATGATCAATAAAGTGAGTCCTTGGGCCTTTGAGGAGGCCTAATTAAGTCCAATGGGTACCATGATGTAGAAATGGACACCAAACATAGTGGGCATGGGGTTAGCCCCTTGTTTTCCAAGCAAGAACCTGTGGTGCTCCCAAGTGCGTGTGGGGGCACAAGGACCTACTCATGGGTCTCCATGTGGATCAAAAATCCATGTTGACCATCTCTGAGGGATATGATGATTATATAATCCCTCCCTCTACAACGGGATACATCCTATGGACCTTGGAACAACATCCAAGTGTATGGTGCAAGTGTGGAGTCGAATGGGAATGTTGAACTAAGTGCATCATCCTCATCCAAAAGGTGGAACACGTGCAATCAATGTGTGGTGTTAGGGATCCATGAAGTACTCTATGCTATGGTAGAGGCCCACAACTCTCAACGCTCACCCTACAAGTGCCAATTTGGCCCTCTAGAGGGCTAAGACCCCGTATAGGGAGACCAAGCCCCAAAAGAAAACCCACCTGCAATCCTACATAAGATACAATGCATCCCCTTGCCCTCCAATATAACAAATCATTAGAATAATCAAGTAAAATAGCTTACAAGACATATAACCAATGGAGCACTTCATGGTGGTATGCCCTTCCATAGTGAGTTTTGGCATGTACAATTGTATCCAAGCTAAATAATGGGGTTGATAAAGGACCCTATTAGGTGTTTTCAAGCTTTAAATGGGTTGACATGTCCATGGTACATCCCTCAAGTGATAGTTGGTACATGATATAACAATGGGCCAGAGTGGGGATCAGGGGAATCATCCAGAACGCATGTTATGGAACAATGGCAGCTATAATAAGGGAAAACCACAATTGGGTATATGAGTGTAGAAGGGAGTGAATCATGGCACATGAGTTACCCCAACCTTTTTTTTTCCACCCTTCTTCATATGCCTTTTTCCTTCGTTTGATTTTTCTTCACAACTGGTCGAGGCTCCAAGGGATAAGAGCATGATGTGTAATATGTAGTAATGGATACCCCCTTAAAGTGGGGAAGTTCATCACCCACCAGAGGTTGGGAAAATCATGGGTTCTTAATGATGGAGGGTGGTCATCTAAGGCCCACAGAAACCAGGGCGATGACCATGGATAAGAGGTAGAGCTCATATTCGACTTTTTCCTACGTGCTAAATTTGTATGTCTCTACCATATTTCACATTATGTGGTACATTTCCTATTGAGAGTGGCCAAATTTTTCTTTTTATTTTCTTTTTTAGTTGCATCAACCTCTGGGGCATCGTTCCAGTTTTGAACCACGATGTGGACAAGGGGAGGGGGAGACTAACCCTATGTGGACCCAGTGGACACATGTGGACCCAAATGGGAAAAGAGATGAATGGGGCTAAAATTAGTGGAAGGTCAGTGATGTAGGTGGTATCGGGAAGCAAGACCACACAACTAAAATAAGGATTTCCCATGTAGTGTCAAACCTAAGGTTAATGTCCAGTAAAGGAGATCCCATAAGACTAGAATATAAGGGTAACCACGATATCGGGCAGTGGAGACAAGAATACAGACATAACCCACTCTTTCCTCTAATTCCCCCACGAATTCATGCCCAAAATTTCCCATGACAAGTAAGGAAAATTACTCAACTATACCAATGAAAATCCATATATTTGGGGTCAGGAGGCCCACCTTCAAACATACAATCATGACAAGTGGTTGAGGGACCACACGATTGGATCAAGTGGCGAAGAAAATGGCACTTTAAGCTATCTGATGGCTGTTGGATGCCAACTGATAACCATCTAGGAGAAAAAATTTCTCCTATATGCACTACCCATAGGTGGTGGGTAACATGCACAACATGAGAAATCCAGATTTTGGTTGCATGGTCCCGCTTCCCGAAACCATATACATCACTCTCTTTCCACCCATTTGAGCCCCATTCATCTCTTTTCCCATCTGGGTCCACATAGGGTTACTATCCCCCTCCCTTTTTTCCACATCTTAAGTCAGGCCTGAAACAATGCCCCAGAGGTTGATGCAGCTAAAAAAAAATAAAAAACATAATTTGGCCACTCTCAATAGGAAATGTACCACAAAATGCAAAATATGGCCTTGAAATACAACTCTAGCACGTGGGAAAAAGTTAAACATGAGCTCTACCCCTTATCCATGGCCATCACCCTAGTTCTATGGGCCCTAGATGAGCCCCCTCCATCATTAAGGAACCCATGATTGTCCCAACCCCTGGGGGGGCGATGAACAACCCCACCTTAAGGAGGTACCCAGTGCTACACATTACACATCATGCTCTCATCCCTTGGAGCCCAGAGCAGCTATGAAGAAAAATCAATCAAAGGCAAAAGGCATATGAAGATGGGTGGAAAAAAAAAACGTCAGGGTAGCTCATGTACCACGATTTTCTCCCTCATACACTCATATTCCCAGGTGTGGTCATCCCTTATTATAGCTACCCTTGTGCCATGACATGTGGTCTGGATGATCCCCCTAATCCCCACTCCATTCCATTACTATATAATTTTCCACCTACTGCTTGAGGGATGTACCATGAACATGTCACCCCTGTTAAAGGTTGAAACCACCTAATAGGCTCCTTAATTAACCCCCTTATTGAGCTTGGAGATGCTTGTACATGATGAAGGCCACTCTGGAAGGGTATGCCAAAATGAAGTGCCCCATCAGTTCCATGACTTGTAAGATTGTTTCCTTGATTATTCTAATGATTTTTTATATTGGAGGGCAAGGAGACGCATTGGATCTTATGCAGGATTGCAGGTGGGTTTCCATTTGGGGATTGGTCTCCCTATACGAGGTCGCAACCCTCGAGAGGGCCACATTGGCACTTGTAGGGTGAGTGTTGAGTTCCATGGGCCTCCACCATAGAATATATTACTTCATATATCCCCATCAACTCTCATTGATTTCTCATGTTCCACCTTTTTGGATGAGGATGATGCACTTGGTTCACCATGCCCAATCAACTCCACACTTTCACCATACACTTGACAGATGTTCCAAGGTCCATAGGATGTCTGTCGTTGCAGAGGGAGGGGTTATATCATCATCATAGCCCTTACATATGGTATACAAGAATTTTCTATCCACTTGGAGACCCATGAGGATGTCCTTATGCCCCCACACCCACTTGGGAGCACCATAGGTTCTTGGTTGAAAACAAGGGGCCAACCCCTTGTCTACTATGTTTGGAGGCCATTTCTACATCATGGCACCCCGTGGAATTCATTAGGCCTCCTCAAAGGACCAATGACTCACTCTATTGATCATTAGACCCTCTTGAGAGGCTTATTCTTATGTTATGGAGTTGTTTGGTGGGTTTGTCACCAAAAGTATTTTTATTATGCACATTATTTCATTTTAAGGGCTCAATTAGACAAAATTAGATAAATCAAACTCATTAGAGATTGTATAAATAGATGAGAGGTGATTCATTCTCTCACCATCACTTGGATTGAGTTATTATAGCTTGTGATATTTTCGATACACCTTTTGGAGGACGAGTTTAGATGGTATGGATGAATTTTGATGTTTGGATATCTCTCTCTTGTCTTGGAGCTTCTCTATTGGCATAATTTGATGATGAGATATACTCTTTTATACATGTAAGTGATATTTTCATGCTCCTTCTTGTTACTTACTTTTGTCACATGAATGTTGCTAGGATTTTTGTTATACAAGTCTAAAATTTATTGCTTTTCTGTAAGAATTGGTGGAAATTTTCATCTTTTATAGCGTTGCACCATGTGTAAATGGTTGAATTTTCTTATAGATAATTTGTGTTGATTTCATCTCAATAAGTCATCAATTATTGTATATTGAAGTATAAAGCCCTTTAAGCAACTATTCTCATGCCCTAGTTTGCCGAGTTGGATGACTATTGCTTCCCTCACGAATCACCATGTGCCATGCTTGGTCTTGTTGGTTCACTTTCTTCAGCTCTTCGTTCAACTACCAAATCTACATTAGGATCAGCACCCCCAATTGAACTAGAAAAATCCAAACTAGCTCTAAGATGACAAATAACTTCTAAACTTGTTGTTGTTGCTCTGAAACTCAATGTTGTGGCAAAATTGTCCAAGCTCTCATATGCACAAAAGCACTAAAAATAGAATGTGTGACGTAAATAGGAGCTTAAGAATTCTTTTATAAGGTTAGGGGGGCATATTTAGAAGGGAAGCTACCATGGTTTGCTAAAAACCACCTGGGAGTCCCATCAACATGCCCAACCATGTGGCTTCCTAACTGGCTAGTTTTGTACAAAAATCGGTCGGTCATGTACCAAATCAGCTGAACCGACTAGTTTGGTACCAAAACTAGCTAATTTGGTACCCAATCAGTCGTAGCCAAACCAACCAATCAGATTTGTTAGGCTGGTTTGATATCTCAAGCAGGTTTTTTTTCTAACTGAAGAAATCATGCCTCGAACAGCTCTCAGGCATACATATTCCTACCCAAGATTGGACTACAATGTTGATCAATGGTTGTCATTGAAGTCAACCCAAGCAGCACCAGGGGCTAACCCGATCTTGCATGGTAATTTTGACCTACAAAATTACTATATTTTGTTTCAAGAATATTTTTTATGCCTTCTACTTGTCGAGATGTTTTTTTTCTATATATTGCACACCATGTAATTCTTCACGGTTTGAGAGATATTCATGTTTGAAGTTTGTAACCCCAGTTAGTGGGATAAAACCCCATGGGGTTGTGGAATGGGTCATTGAAAATTCAATAATTAATAATTTTTAAGCTCCTAAAATCCCTCCCACGTTCACTTGTTGAAGCCCCTCTCAACCTAATCATTTATATAAATTGTGATCCTCATATCCTGCTTATGTAGGGATTTCGCTACCTAAAACAGGTCATCGTGGAATTTTCACTCTAAACTTTTTTCTATGAAGGTTCAGAAGCTCAAATTTTATGAGGGGAATCCGAAATCCTGAGGAAGTGCTTGTAAAAATTTTAGATCAAGTTGCACAATATTTTCGAAGATATGATCTGTGGAAGTCAGTGTTTTTGCAGGCTCCTTAACTTCATCTCAAAGAAGTGACCTTGGGAAAAACATCATAAATATATCTCTGAGTATCAGATTGGAATTTTGTAAAAAGTAGCAGATAGTGCACGGATTGTAGTTTTCTTTGTATCAATTTTAGAGCTGAATGAAGCAACAGTGGCATGTGGCATGTCATACAAGTTCACTCTACTGAACCAGTCCATAATTAGGTCATTGTGAGAGATTGGACATAACTCTCCCTTGAAGAATCCAAATTGGGTCAGACCTGTGGCATTGGAAAGAAGACTCATAGGACTACTTCATAACCGAAAATCACATATTGGAGATCTAAAATAACAAAGATACACCAAATTCAATATCAATCTCCTAGAAGGCAAGTAATAGCTAGATCATGTGTTGTCAAGGGCTGCAAAGGACCAAACTTTCTAGGGTAGCAAAGCAAAGCAAGGTGCAGCAAAGGATAGCATGACAAGAGAAACAATCAAGATGTAGAAAAGCAGCAAGAAGTTCATCACATGAATACTTCAAGTGGGCAGCACTGCATACATTCACTGTATAAGTATCATTGTACTAAGTCATTATAAATACATCATTGTAAAAAAAGTACAAGTGTCTATCTGCCAAGAGTTGAAGAGGGAGTGTCAGGAGGTCTAGGATCATCATTAGGTGGTTGTGTCATAGTTGGGTTTATGGTCTAGTGTGTATTCTTCTTTTACATAATTCTATATCATTTTAAAGTGGACCATTTTCCCTAGTACGGGAGTCCATTCTTCTTTTATTCTTCTATAGGGTGGTAGGGTGGTGCTAGGATGGTGCATGAAGTCACCAATAGGTTCAAGCCTATGAAAATTTTAGAGTGGTAGGGTGGTGCTAGGGTGATTTGTAGCTCATTGGGTGTTGGGGCATCCGTTCAGTTGAATATTGAAGAATCTAAGGCGTTGGAGCGTCCATCCAGTGGGAGCTGGAGAAGAATTCTTTTCTAGATTCTAGGAAGTTGGAGCTTTATTTTCAATTGGAGTTGAATATTAAAGAATTATTAGAAAAACATTCAGGTGGTTTTTGTCCCGGAGAGGGTTTCCACCTTAAAAATTGTGTGCATTTGTGTTCCTTTTATTTACTGCTATCATTGTACAAACACTGATAATAATTGAACATTAACTAATGCTCTAACTAAAAGGAATATTGATTCCCCCCCTCGGTGTTTCCAACAATTGGTTTCAGAGCTTGGTTCCTTCAATATTAGTTTAATAGCTGGAAGGAGGTCATGGAGCATACCAAGAATGGTGTACCTCTGTTCAATTAAAATAATTATGCACTCTGGAAAGGAAGAATGGAGGTATATCTCTTGGCGCAAGGTTACGAAGTATGGGACACTGTTCAAAATGGATTTACATCAACCGCAAATGAGAAAGGTAAGAATAATTTGGTAAATGATGCAAAAGAAAAGAATAATATTATCAGTGGAATTATTGAACCTACTTATCATAAGGCGTTGGGTTGTAAAACTTCCAAAAATGTATGGGACAAGCTTGAGAATATATATGCAGGTGACTCAAATTTCAAAGAAGCAAAGATTCAAATCTACAGAGAAAAATTTGAGCAACTCGGAATGAAAGAAGATAACAACATTGTTGCATACTTCCAACATTTTGATGAAATAACCAACACTCTGGAAGGTTTGGGAGAGCCTGTTGACGAGAAGACTATTATACAAAAGATTCTTATAACGTTACCAGGGAGATTCAACCCAAAGGTATCGGTCTTATAATATAGTTGAAATCTGGACAAACTCAACAAAGAGGAATTACATGGAGTTCCCATAGCATATGAAATGAGACTTGATGAATAAGAGGGTACTTCACATCTAGAAATTGTGTTCGTTGCATCTAAGAAAACCAATAAGGAGAAACAACCTTCGAAGGCACATACCTGCACTTGCAAGTGTGAAGAAAAGGAAGATGATGAAGAAGGTCTTTCAGATGGAGAATATGCTTACTTTACGAGAAAACTGAAAATTGGCAAGGGAAAATTCAAGGGTAAACTTCCACTGATATGTTTCGGCTATGGTGAGATAGGGCATTTCACAGCAAAATGTCTGAACAAAAGTGATGGCAACTCAAAAGAAAAGAAATGCTTTAAAAAATTCAACAAGTAAAGAAAAAATAAAAGATTTAAAAGGAACTTTCTCTCTAAAGAAGATAGCTCATCAGCTGATGAAGACAATGACAGCGAAGAAGAAGCCAATGAGAGAGTATTGTTTATGGCCATGCATATTAAACAAGAGGTATCAAACAACAAAGAAGAAGGGATGACCATATAAGAATTTTCTAAGGAAGCAATCAATCTTATAAAAGAGCTCAAGGTTGAGAATATCTGTTCCAATACTCTTTAAGAACAAGTTCAAGGTCTCAAAATTGAAGTTGAAGAACACAAATGTATTGAAGATTCACTTCAAAAGAAGTTGGAAGAAAGTAACCAAGAAAGGGAAGCATTAGAAGCTGAAGTAGTCTTGCTCCGTAAGGAAGTGAAGAAGGGAAAATTTTTCCAAAACTATGCCAATAGCTCAAGGGCATTGGAAGAACTCATCAATAATCAACGATCTTACAATGACAGAACTGGCCTCGGTTACAAAGAAGAAGAAGCAGGACCTTCTACAACAAAATACAATGAACCTATGAGATCTAACATGCATGTAGACTTCATTGGACAAGATTCGCAAGAAAATCCTTGGAAGACAATTCCTCGACGAAGATTTCCATCCAGGTACCAACATATTTTTCATGGCTATTGTTATTCATGTGGAAAATTTGGTCATAAAGTTGTAGAATGTCGCACGTACCCTAGGAACCAATACAATTCCAGGAGTTCTGTCAAATATGAACCTCCCAGGGCTCAACAAAACATCAATAAATTTTAACATTTAAGAAATAATATGGAATGTTACAAATGTCAAAAATTTGGACACATAGCCAGAGACTGAAGACTTGAAAATCCTCCAGAAGAATCTTCGAAGCCACAGAACGAACGAACATGGAAGAAGAAGACTGATAATTGTGTTCTCGCTCTCAAGGCTCAAAACAACAAAGATGTGTGGCATGTTGAAAGAAATTTCTCAACGCATATGACTAGAGATAGAAAGAAATTTGTATCTCTAAAAGAGAAGAAGGATGGAACCGTGTCCTTTGGAAATGATGGATCTTCAAATGTTATAGGATCAGGTACTGTCACTCTCGGAAGCAAAGATGCTCTAGCCAAGAATGTTCTATTGGTTGAAAACATGAATCACAATCTTCTCAGTGTTGGAAAAATGTGTGATCAAGGACACACAATACTATTCAACTCCACAAAATGTGAAATCAAGAAAGGCAGGTATGGTGAAATTGTGGCTACAGCAAGTCGAGCTCCAAATGACATATATGTTCCAGATGAAGCAACTAAAGCACGTCTAATAGCTAAAGAGGATGATATAATATTTGGTAGCAATGATGATCGACTAAGTAAGAACTTTCCTACAAAGATGCAAAGTGAGTTCGAGATGTCTTTACTTGGTGAGCTAACATACTTCTTAGGGCTTTAAATATCTCAGCAAGAGAAAGGAATATTTATATGTCAAGCCAAGTACATTAGGGAAATGCTCAAGAAATTCAAAATGAAAGATTGCAAACCCATCCTTACTCCAATGGTAACAGGTTGTAAATTGAGCATAGATGACTCATCTAAGGATGTGGATCAAAGGTTGTACAGATCTATGATTGGTATTCTTCTATGTGTAACAGCCTCTTGGCCATATGTTATGCAAGCAGTTGGATAAGTAGCAAGGTTCCAAACAGCACCAAAAGAATCACATATTATTGTCGTCAAAAGAATTCTTCAATGTCTAAATGGAACAACAAAATATGGCTTGTGGTATCCCAAGGGTAACAATATCATTATTCAAGCCTTTATAGATGCAGATTGGGCAGAAAGCATTGATGATTGTAAGAGTACTCATCAAGAATTGGAATATCTTCGCCAGAAGCTAGGAATTCTCCCAAGTCCTCATTAGATTTTCCTTATTCAGAATATAAAGGGGGAGTGGAAGTTTGTACAGGTCCGCAGGATGGTTGTTTGTTAGGGGTAGTTACACTTTACCATTGATGTCAAAGGGAGAGAGAATGTTGTAGGAAGAGGTGTCATGATCACAAGGGGAGTACTTGTGTTTCCATCAATTCCAAAGGGGGAGATTTTTTATCAGTGGTTGTCATTGATGTCAACCCAAGCAGCAGCAGGGGCTACCCCAATCTTGCATGGCATTTTTTACGTAAAAAATTACTATATTTTGGGTCAAAAATATATTTTATGGCTTCTACTTATCAATATGTTTCTGTTGATATAGGGCACGCCATGTAATTCTTCACGGTTTGAGAGATATTCATGTTTGAAGTTTGTAACCCTAGTTAGTGGGCTAAAACCCCATGGGGTTGTGGAATGGGTCCTTGAAAATTCAATAATTAATAATTTTTAAGCTCCTAAAATTCCTCCCACATTCACTTGTTGAAGCCCCTCTCAACCTAAGCATTTATATAAATTGTGATCCTCGTATCCTCCTTATGTAGGGATTTCGCTACCTGAAACAGTTCATCGTGGAATTTTTGCTCTAAATTTTTTTCTACGAAGGTTCAATAGCTAAAAAATTTATGAGGCGAAGCCGAAATCCTAAGGAAGCTCCTGTAAAAAATTTAGATCAAGGTGCGCAATATTTTTGGAGATATGATCTGTGGAAGTCATTGTTTTTGCAAGCTCCTAAACTTCATCTCAAAGAAGCGACCTTGGGAAAATCGTCATAACTCTCTCTTTGAGTATAGGATTGGAATTTTGTAAAAATTGGTAGATAGTGCACGGACTGTAGTTTTCTTTGTATCAATTTTAGAGACAAATGAAGAAACAGTGACATGTGGCACGCCGTACAAGTTCGCTCTACTGAACCAATCCATAATTAGGTCATTGTGAGATATTGGGCATAACTCTCTCTTGAAGAATCCAAATTGGGTCAGACCTGTGGCATTGGAAAGAAGACTCAGAGGAATACTATAGAGCCGAAAATCACATATTGGGGATCTAAAATAAAATAGATATACCAGATTCAATACCAAGCTTCTAGAAGGCAAGAAAAAGCTAGATCATGTGTTGTCAAGGGTTCCAAAGGACCAAACTTTCTAGGGTGGCAAAGCAAAGCAAGGTGCAGCAGAGGGTAGCATGGCAAGAGTAGTAATCAAGGTGCAGAACAGCAGCAAGAAGTTCATCACATGAATACTTCAAGTGGGCAGCACTGCATATAGTCACTGTATAGGTATCATTGTACTAAGTCATTGTAAATACATCATTGTAAAAATTGTACAAGTGTCTATCTGCCAAGAGTTGAAGAGGCAGTGTCGAGAGGTCTAGGTTCATCATTAGGTGGTTGTGTCATAGTTGGAGTTATGGTATAGTGTGTCTTCTTCTTCTACATCATTCTATATCATTGTAAAGTGGACCATTTTCTCTGGTACGGGAGTCCATTCTTCTTTTATTCTTGTATAGGGTGGTAGGGTGGTGTTAGGCTGGTGCATGAAGTCACCAATAGGCTCAAGCCTGTGAAAAATTCAGGGTGGTAAGGTGGTGCTAGGGTGAGTTGTAGCTAATTGGGTGTTGGGGCATCGGTTCAGTTGACTATTGAAGAATCTCGGACGTTGGAGGATCCATCCAATGGGAGCTGGAGAAGAATTTTTTTCTAGATTCTAGGAAGTTGGAGCTTTATTTTCAATTGGAGTTGAATATTAAAGAATTATAAGAAAAGCATTCAGGTGGTTTTTGTCCTGGAGAGGGTTTCCACCTTAAAAAATGTGCATTTGTGTTCCTTTTGTTTCCTGCTATCATTGTACAAACACTGATAATAATTGAATATTAGCTAATGCTCTAATTGATAGGAATACTGATTCACCCCCCCTCTTAGTATTTCCAACACACAATACCTGTGAGAACCAAACCTCCCCACCTAACCATTGGACCACATCCTTAGGACTATATCTCAAGATTTTCAGTTCGATCAGACCGATTTTAAAACTAGGGAACAAACTACTTGCCAGAACTTACAAAACTCATTGATGTTGGTTGGTTTGTTTTTTATGCCTCTCAACCAAATTCATAATGTGTTCCTGAATGGCTTCAGGAAGTGAGCTACAACTCATCGTAAAAATATAATCATGACTAAGATGGAAAAGTTGTTAATTGTGTTGGAATCCTAACACCAAGTTACAACTAGGGGAACACCTTGATCCAGGTGGATATTGGTGACCACCCACCTATTCCATTTGGACCCACACCATCAGTTCTTTCATTTTTTCAATTTCAGCACAACTTACTATTTTTAGCATTTTTTCGGGTCATGAACTTCTGGAGCTGTTTTGAGGCCCTAGTGATCCAAGTGGATATTGGTGGCCACCCACCTATTCCATTTGAACCCCAACCATCAGTTCTTTCAGTTTTTCAATTTCAGCACAACTTACTATTTTTAGCAGTTTTTCGGGTCCTGAGCTTCCAGAGGCATTTTGAGGCCCTAAACGACGTTTTTGGAGAAAACTAGTAGCAACATGTGGCAAACAAAGATCGTATGCCAAATTTATGTCCCCGGGAAGATTGATGTATCAATTTACCCAAACGGAGCCCACAGTTTTGGCACTTCATCTCCTAGGGTTAGGTTTTTGAATGTTTAGGGTTTTCCATTGTTTCTCAAAAATAAATAGGCCTTTGAGCCTCATTGTAACACAGTTCAGAGGCCTATAGCCACCATATCTCTTCTCAGAGATAAAATACCAATGCCCTAGATATTGTATTTCCATTACGTCTGTAAGCATATTTCTGTTATTTGATATTAATGAAATGAATGTTTACTTCCACTGCATCTCTGTGTTTATGTCTATTTCTGTATTTTATTATGTTCCTGCATAAATCTGAATTAGTCGTATCAGAGAGGTATGCTCTTTCTATGCTTTTCTTTGCATGTCCCTGTTACACAACAATTTTTCACCGTCCCTGCAATTCCCCATCCTGCACAATTGGAGGGCTCATTCCATGACCTGTGAGCAGTGACATAACTTGAAAACACTTTCATGGCATTCCCCTAAACATGTACTTTCATTGCCCTGAAGACAACTCCTTGTGAAAAACCCTAAAAATGGCCTTTTCATCATTGGCATGACTAGCCAGTTTAGTACCCGCGCCAATGGGGGAAATCCTTCAAAGAGGGTGCGCCAATTGGTGCTCTGTCTTAGAGTCGCACTCATGCCAGCCATTTTAAGGAGTGTTTTTTAAAAATAAATGGCGGAAGTTTCATCCTAACTAATTCATAAACTGGCATCTAATTTGAGTTGGGAGGTTTGGCTCCGGATCTCCATGTAGAGGAAGTGGTTTGCCACCTCTCATGGAAGCTTCCTTGAGGATAGGGCCAATCCCATGATTATAGGGATCCCAACTCCCCTTCCTCCATCTATAAAATCTTGCTCATCTCCTTTGCAAGCTAGTCTCCAAGTTCCCAAGAGCCATCAGAGCCTTATGCTGCAAGAGCCTTGATTCATTCCCTTAAGGCCAAATCCAAGCAAGGAGATTATTGTCGAGACATCCGAAGAGATAGGTTTGTCCCATCCCCGACAGGCTTTGCCGAGACGTGTTCCGCTGGAGACCCTCCGAAGGAGAATTCAGCGTCAGGGCTATGGTTGTATTCTTCTTTTATTGATTAATGATAAGCGACTATTGGTTATGGTTCCACTCTTGTTGATGATTATGATGATGAGTTATGTCTTCTCTGACTGACATATAGTTGCATATACTGGATTTTACGCTTGCCTTTGTTTTGTTTCTTGCGTGTGCAGGTGTCCGATCACGGAGATCGTGAGGATTGTGATCTACCGGAGCTAAGGAATGGGAGCGTTATTTTCTCTACAAGCGACGGCGTTGGATTCCAGGTAAGCCTTCATCGCTAGTTGGTTTATTTGCAATTAGGAACCTGCACTATAGCGTGTGACGATTGTTGCTAGAACCGATCTCGGCTAGTAGGGATCGCCTCTGTCTGCAGAGGGGATTTACCTCCACAACAAATTGGCGAGTCCACTGGGGAATGTCTAGCTTGTTGTTGTTCTGCTTTGTAAGCTATAGACGGAGTCTGAAGTTAGCCAGATAGCCTTCGAAACGCTCTTGCTCTGCAATTACGAAGTAGATCAAAGCTGCTTCAGTCAATCTCCGGTTTAGTTTGTAAACTGAACACTTGGAGTATTGTCTTGTCTTTTCGGTTGTTTCTCGATTCTGCTTGCTAGATCGGCTCTTTTAGCTGGCTCTTTTTGTGATTTTGGCTTTTGGTCAGCTTGATCATCACTGGTCTGCTTATTGGAGTGTTTTTTTTATTTTTCCATAGCAAACTCGGCTGGCGCGCTTTACAGCTTGACATTCGCGCCCATTGGCGCAGGTTGCTAGTGTATTACCCGCGCCAATTCGTTTCTGGCGCTAGTTTCAGCCTCACAGTCGTGTCAATCCTATGAGGCACTAGGGTTTGCCCTGTTTTGACCTTCCTGAGCTTGATCAGTGTGTTTGGTTTGGTTTTTTCAACTGCTTGAGTGTTCTGGAGCCTTGTTTGACTGGTTGTGACCTTCGTCCTTTGGTTGTTTGCCCGTTTCCATCGATTTCACATTCTAGCCTTAGGGAATCTAGGTGCTCTTGTGTGTCGAGCCTCCCTTTGGATTTTTTTGGTTTCTATTTGTTCAATCGACCTTGCAATTGCTTCTTTACATTCGTTTGGTGGTTGTTTATCATTTTATTGTGTTATTTGAGTGATTGTTCTCTGCTTCATCTGAATTTCGCTTTGTCTCGTTTTGGGCCTAGATTACATGGTCCATTTGGGTCTTTGGGATTCTCTTGGTTTGAGGGACTGTTTTGTCAATTTGGAGATCTGATTGTGTGTTTGCGTTGAGTGAAACTTGTGTGTTTTGCTCTTTCCTCATCACTTCTCAAATTTCTCTTTTCAGTAGTTTTCATTTTGTTTAGTGCACTTTGCTATTAAACATTGAAAATATAAAAAATCTCTTTTGCTTTCGACTAATTAGTGCAAATTAAAATCTTTTCAATGTTATTAGTGATTTGTGACTTTGAGAGAAAATTTTTTGGTTTACATTAGTTGCATTAGAGACTTTGTTGGTTGTTTTCTGATCATTTTGTTTGTGTGAAAAGCTCTCAACTCTCTCATAATTAGCTTTCATCGAATGAAATGATATACTGTGGCATATAGTGTGCATTTAGGAGATTTTGAGACATCACACTCGCTAGGGCCTGAAAACTGAAACGTAATTGAAGATAAACATTAAAATTTATTCAATTTACACTAAGGCAGCATTGACACATTAACGCAACATTTAGAGGTCTAGGCTAGAGACGTGTTCCGGCGTCTTTAAACCTAGTAGCTGTCGTTTGCCTCTTGGCCTTAAACAGAACTAGTACGGACTTGTGCTCCCCATACCGTCGAGTATATAAAGGGAGACCCCACTAGGTTTCTATCCTTTATCCATAGGAAGCCGAGTCTGCCGCCCTATACCCGTGATACACCGGACACAGCATTTGGGGAGATTTCCTGCACGTACGTTAAGTCCTTGGTTGATTTCTCTTTCATTTTGAAACCAATGTGTATATTGCAGTTCACAGTTATTTGGTACACCCTTTACCTAGTATTCCTGAGTAGTCATTTGATCTTTTCTGACTCTTTAAATTTGAAAGGATCAACAAGTGCTTGTCCTTTCACGCTTGCTTCAAAACTGAAAGAGATAGAGTCACCTTTCATCCGTTTCTCGACTCTTAAAACATGAAACGATGAAGTTTCTAAGTTTCAATGTGGTAAAATAAATTACCCGCGATCACATGCCCTATTAGATTTTGCATGTTGGTCGTTTGATTGTGTGTCTTGACTCTTTTTCAGCCCGTGTGTGTTGTGCTTGATATTTTGTCATTGTTGTCACAGTGGCGGAACCTTATGTTTCGTCTACTGGTAGTCCATATACGGACGATTCATCAGAGGCTTCCCAGTCCTCTGCTGAACCCCAGCAGCCCATCGTTTCCGAGTTTCCCGACGGGGGACCGGTTCTGTCTGAGCAGCCCTTTGGAGGACCAGTTGAGTTCAATTGGCCCTTTTCCGACCCATGGTTTAGATTGGGAGTAGGGGAAGATTTCCCTCCTCTTACATTGGGTTCGCCTTTTATAGCTGCTGTTATTCCTCCTAGTCCTCGCCGTCTGTTACGAGATCTAGCGGCAGGTTCAAATATGAGTGATTCTCCTAGTGAGGAAATCCCCACGTCTGGTGAAGATTACCAGTTATTCTCTCGACAGTTATTTCCAGAAGGCAACCCTGAACCATCTGTTATGTCATCACCCGGTCCCTCATTACCAGCCGAGTATAGCTCCTTGGGTCAGATTATTATCGTCACTGCCTCTATGGGGGTATCAGCTCCTTCTACAAGGCCGGTTGTTCCTTCATTGGGGATGTCTCCATGGACACTCATTACGTCATCCCCTCAGGTTACTTCTGTACCCTCCATGCCCACTGTTTGTGTGGCCGCGTCTGCACCCGCTGTTACTACCCAGTCCGTAAGGACCACATCGTTTCCCGAAGACATCTATATAGCATCTGCTATGCCGGAGAACATCTCTCCGGAGGAGTATCGATTGTCCCTGCAACAATCAAACCCCGAGGTCGGACAGTCCTCTCAAGATCCCAACCGCTCGTATTTTTTGCATTATGCACAGGATGGTACGCCCGTGTACGTCTTTCCATATCAGTATGATGAGCATGGGAACCCTTTATGTTTACCTGCTCCTGAGGTTCAACTTCATGCTCAGGGTTTACTGTATAACCAGGCTGGACAGCCGTACAACCCGCAAGGACAACCTTCGGGCCAGCCTGGCTATCCTTATGACCCACAGGGACAGCCCATACAGGGCTACCCTCCGGGCCCGCAAGGGCCATTATACGGTCCGCAAGGACAGTATTACAACCCTTCCAGTCAACTTGTGCAGCCTCTCCCTGGAGTCCCACCTGGGCAACCTCATGGACTCACAGGTCAACCGGGGTACCAACCCGGGCCGGTATACGGTCATGGGGGGCAAGTCCAACCTTCTCAACCTTTGCAACCACAGTATCCTCTTGGTCCCAACGTTTCACATCAGCCAGGACCATCTTATGGTCCTGTTGCAGGTCAAAACGGTTATCAGCAACCACCTAGCTCCTTTCTGCTTCCAGGCCAACCGGTCCATCCAGCACAACCTGGTATCCCGCCACCAGGCCAACCGGCCAATCCGGCACAACTGTTTATCTGGGTCAACCTGTTCAACCAGGGCAGCCTGCTCAGCCAGGTCAGCCTGTTCATCCAAGCCAGCCTGCACATCCTGTCAACCCCGCCCAACAGTCGACTTATTCAATGTCGTCGCCAAATCAACCGTTGCGCCCTAATTATCAGGCTCAGCAGGGTCCCACCTATCAACAGCCCACTCAACCTCAAGGCGGTTACTATTCTCATGGTCAATACCGACCAAATTATAGCCATACCCAAGGTTCTAACTATTACTCTCAACAACCCAGCTACACCTATGCTCGGCAGCCAAATCCACATGCTCCTCACACGGGGCCGACATATAATCAAGGTCCATACTCTGGTTATCAAGCCCCGTACACTAGTTACCAGCAACCGAATTAGGCTGGATATGCACCCTATACCCCCTACAGTCAGAATCCTGCTGGACAGAACCCCTGGGGGCAAGGATATTCTCAACCAGTGTGGAGTACAGATACTGGTCCTTATCCAGGGCTAGGCATGCCGTCCAATCTGCCATTGCCGTTCCTGGCTACCTTGGAATTACCGAATGTTTCGAAATTAACTAATGATCCAATTCTGCACAATCCTTATTGGCCTCCAGTTCCTACCAAGGTACCCAGTGATTGCCCCAAGTTTGAGGGTAAAGCTGGGGAGGACCCCCCAATCTCATGTGATGAATTACCATCTTTGGTGTTTGTCCAACTATTAGGTGGATGATTCAATTCGTCTACGCCTCTTCCAGCGCACTTTGATTGGTGCTGCCACTAAGTGGTATATTGAATTATCCCGTGGCATATTTCAAGATTTCAATACGTTAGCCATGGCTTTTCTGACTCACTTTCAGTTACCGATTCGCTACGAAGCCGGGACGCACCTCCTGACTTCCTTGAAGCAGGACAAAGCCACCCACATTTCTGATCACATTCATGAGTGGCGATGTTGTCGTAGACTGATCAAGTTCCATATGCCTGATCAGATACTAACTCATTGGTTCACCACCTCCTTCGTTAACAAAATCACCCAAGATATTGCTATGGGAGCATGTGTGACTGAATAACAAGCCATAGCGCGTGCCCAATATCTGGATCTGGTATACTCTCAGTCGGGCACGTTTTATGATATTTTGCCTGATGCTCCGCGGTCGAGAACCTCTAAAGCTCCACCTACCCCGGCGGTGGATGGTGTTATTGGTTCTGTGTCTCAGAATTAGAAAAAATCTTCGAATGGGAAGCAGAAGTCTAACTCATCCAATAATTCTGCTCCTCCCACCCCTCCTGATTCTGGCAAAACTGCAGAGGTTAACGCTGTTCAGGCTAATCCTACGGAGAAAGCCTCCAAAGGGAAAAAGAAGGGCAAAGGAAAATCTAAATCCGATGCCCCAAAGCCAGAGTCCAAACCTCGTACCGAGGACAGTTCCCAACGTAAACCGAAGTATCCCTACCTTATTTGTGAAGGAGATCATTATACAAAAGATTGTCCACGACGATCTGAAGTTAGTCAACTTCTAAAACGCTCCAAAGGAACTCCGTCAGTTCTTAAAGAACCGTTCCCGTCTCAGCAGACCCAGATGGTTGAACAGCCTTCACCATCTGCACCATTTGGGTCCCAGGTCTTTATGATGAATGGTGCTGCACCTATCTCTATTGCTACGCGTTCAAAGGATTATAATGAATCGCGTCAGGCACCTAGGAAGGCAGTTGTGGACGGTCCACCTCCCCCACCTGTCTCCGGTTCGTTGGAAATTGAGAAGCCTACTGTCGAATCGGTTGTGAGGCCGCCTCCTAAAGGTGTTCTACGAAGATCTTCCTATAATCCGAATGTCCGTGCCACTCAGAACTACAGTATTGTTGAGGATCTGGCATAGGAGCCTTCTGCCATGTCTGCATTGGAAGTTCTTCAAAGTTGCTCGTCACAACGGAAAGCTTTGTTGTCTGCAATCGGTGGGATCGATCCCACTGATTCTAATCTTCTCACCTTCGACTTAGAGAATTTCACCCCCCGACTTCCACATCAGATCGCTCTTGTTATTCAAGTCGGGATCAACGGTCTTAACATCCATAGGGTCGTTGTGGATGAAGGTGCCTCTACCTGTGTCATGTCTTCTGCTTGCTGGAAGGCCATCAGCTCTCCGGCCCTTTCATCATCTCCTAATGCCTTAGAGGCATTCGATGGTCGGGAATCGAAACCCCTGGGTGTTCTCGAGAGTTTAGCGATTACCTTACAGGGGAAGACAGTCAACGTAGAAGTAAAATTAGTTGACGCCAAGCTTAAATACAACATACTTCTCGGCCGCAGTTGGACTCACGCCTTGTTATGCGTGCCGTCCACCCTCTTCGACTTCTTAAGTTCCCTCACGAGGGAAAAATCGTTACTGTGGATTAGTTGTCTTTCTTCACCTCCACCTCTGAGAACAACATTACTTAAGTGGATCAGATTCCAAATCCCCCTGACAATGTAGGACCTGGTCTCTTCAAGGACCCCATCCTCATGGGTATTTTTCCCGCACCACCACCGCACACCGCTCAAGTTAATATGATCTCTAGGTCTGACGACCCATGGCTCATCCCTTTGCCTAAGCAGGTGACTGAGTTTGGAGAATCGATGCCCTTAACTCCGATAGATATTAACTACTGTGAAATCGTCGCCACATCTGATCCTCCCTTTCCTCAGCATGCTCCTTCGAGCATGGCTTTAGACATCTATTCTCAATCCCCCTGGCTCAGCGAGGCCGACTCACCTGATCCTCTTAAAGAGATTTTCCCTTCTGATGAAGCCATTGTTGAAACAATGAATCTTGAGGAGCTACCTTGGAGCGATGGACATCATCGTTCCTCATTCATGCCTAGCTTGGGGGCAATGTCAGATTGTCTAGAGCGTTTTGCATCTCAGGTTCCCACTCCACCTCTCCAGATGCCCATATTGACACATGAGGTGCTTTCAGAGGGAAACCTGAGCAACATTTCAAACCATTCCAATCAACATCTCCGTTAAACCGGGGATAGTTGAGAACATACACGTGGGAGTGACTTGTTCTCCTGATGAGATACGAGTTTATACTGATCTTTTTCGAGAATTCAGAGATGTGTTCGCCTGGTCCTACGAGGAAATGCCCGGGATTGATCCCAGCATAATAGTGCACGAGATTCCTACCTATCCTTGTGCAAAACTCGTGCGCCAATGCCTACGCTCGGTGCACCCTCGCAAAGCCGCTGCCATTAAAGCAGAATTTGAAAAACTTCTGAACGCGGGCTTCATTTACCCGATTCCCCTCACAGAATGGGTCTCCAACATTGTCCCTGTAGATAATAAACAGAGTACTATCAGAGTTTGTGTTGATTATCGAGATATTAATCGGGCCTATCCAAAGGATAACTATCCTACTCCCTTCATAGATCAAATCATCGACGAATGTGTTGGGAGTGAGATTTATTCCCTGATGGACGACTTTTCCGGGTATAATCAGATAAATATTCTACCCGCTGATCAACACGGACCGCATTCATCTGTCCGTGGGGTACTTTTGCCTATAAAAAGCTCTCGTTCGGCTTGAATAATGCTGGAGCCACTTTCCAGCGTGCTATGTCTTATACGTTCCAAGACATACGCCATATCGTTCAGCCTTATCTGAACAACTTGCCAGCTCACTCAGCTCGGCGAGAGGAACACCCAGAACACTTCCGCAAGATTTTCCTTCGCTGTCGACACTATAATATCCGTCTCAATCCTCATAAATGCGTCTTTTGCGTGGATTCTGGCCGTCTTTTGGGGTTCATAGTCTCCAAGGACGGGATTCGCCTCGATCCCCTAAAGGTCGATGCCATTGTCAATCTCCCATCACCCTCCTCGTTATATCAATTGCAGAGTCTGCAGGGAAAGGCTAACTTCCTACGACGCTTTATACCGAACTACGCGGAAGTGGCCAAAGGATTCACGCGTCTTTTAAATCAGAACGTTCCCTTTCATTGGGACGACATTGCCCAACAATCCTTTGAGAAGCTTAAGACATTACTTGTTAATGCTCCGTTGCTTCGGCCTCCAAACTATCACCATGATTTCACTCTATACTTGGTCGTCGCCTTTAGCACCATAGCTATGGTTTTGGTGCAGGATGACGATGATGGCAACGAACACGTTGTTTATTATCTCTCACGAAATCTTCTCGACACGGAAACACGTTACGCTCACGTCGAGAAGCTAGCTTTAGCAGTTGTACAAGATGTGCAACGTTTCTGCCACTACATCCTGCTGTGTACCGTAACTGTGGTTTCAGATTGCAACCCCATGACATATATTCTTTCTCAACAATTACTGGGGGGAAAATACTCCAAATGGATCGTTATCCTTCAGGAGTTAGACCTAGAGTTTAATACTACTAAGTCGACCAAATCACTGGTTTTCGCGGATCTTATTTGCTCCCTCCCGACAGACTCCCCCCCATCTCATTCTGAAGAACATATTCCAAACGAAACCATCTTCCTTATCAGCACCCGTGACCCATGGTATGGCAATATTATTGTGTATCTTCAGACGTCAACCTTCCGCTCTGAGTTGACCAAAGATGCTCGACGTCGGATTCGGCATCAGTCTCAACCCTACCGCATTGTAGGAGATACATTATACTGGGTTGGAGTAGATTCGGTGCTCGGTCGGTGTGTGACTTTGGAAGAGGTCGAAAGAGTCTTAAATGACTGTCAGAGTGGCACCTGTGGCAGTCACATGTCTGGATATGCCATCGCCCAGAAGATTCTGCGTGCGAGTTACTTCTAGCCGTCAATATTCAAAGACTGTATTGTTGCAGTCCGTAAATGTCAGCATGCCAGGTTTTTCAGCGCAAGATGCGGGTGCCACCCCTCCCTCTGCATCCTGTCATTACCGTCGGCCCTTTCGCAAAATGGGGCATAGATTTTATGACATGTAACCCTCATTCGGCCGGGGGGCATGCATATATAATTATCGTTTTCGACTACTTTACTAAGTGGGCCGAAGCGATGCCCACACTAGCCGCCGATGGTAAGACAACTGCCCAATTTATCTTCAACCACATCATTGCACATTTCGGGGTCCCTCAGGCCATTATTACCGATCATGGTACTCACTTTCGAGATTACATGATGGTCGAGCTGACATCAAGATTGGGCTTACGACACGATAGCGCAACGCCATATTACCCCCAGGAAAATGGTCAGGTTGAGGCTGTGAACAAAGTTTTGGTCACAATGCTTCAACGAACAGTTGGAATTCATAAGTCCAATTGGCACCTCCAATTGTTCTCAGCTCTATGGGCATACCGGACGTCAGCAATGAGTGTAACCGGATTCACACCATTCCAATTGGTGTATGGTTTGGAAGCAACTCTTCCGGTTGAATGCGAAATTCCTTCCTTAAAGCTAGCTGTGGAACTTTTTCCCGATACTTCTCCTGAAGAAGAGCGTCTCTTGTATTTGGAACGGTTGGATGAAACCTGCCGCTTGGCTGCTTTAGTCCTTGAAGCACAGAAGAAGTGGGTCAAAGCACACTTTGATCAATCTGTCTCTCCACGTTCCTTTGTCGAAGGGGACCTTGTCCTCCTATACGACCAAGCACACGACAAACTCAAGGCAGGAAAGCTCCAACCCATGTGGCATGGGCCCTACATAGTAAAATGAGTGTTGAAGAATGGGGCTTATGAGCTCATTGATTATGAAGGAGTTCCATTGGCGCAGCCTAGAAATGGGTTGTACCTTAAGAAATACTACGCTTGAAGTTATTTTTGGTGTGGTGTGTGTACATAGGTGTGTATATTCATTTGTGTGCATGTGTGGTGTGGTGTGTGATGTAAGCGTCTTTCTGCTGATCGGGTCTTCCTGATTGTGCAGATGTCCATTACTCCGTTTGTGGGTTTCACAGATGGTGCCTCCCGCAGTACCAGGAATCTGTCTTCGGCAGCCTGGGTAATCTATGATCCTGCTGGTGAGTTGGTTAACCTGCAAGGTGTATGTCTGGGTCCTGCTACAAATAATATTGCGGAATATAGTGTTGTATTGGAATTATTAATCGAGGCTGTGGACCTCGGAATTCGTGAATTACTTGTGTATCTAGACTCGCAACTTGTAGTATTACAGCTTAACGGGCATTATTCAGTAAGAAATCCATCCATTTTATGTCTGTATTTGCATATTCGCCTGCTGGAAAGAAATTTTGACTATATTACATATCAACACATACCCAGACATATGAATACATTAATGGATGCAGTAGCTAATTTGGTTCTGGATAGACATTTGCGCAATTTATAAACAAAAACATCATCACATATAGAAAGATCCATCCAGAAACAGGTATGTATATATATATGTGTGTCGAAAGGTTTACATAGTGTGCATCACATAAAATCAAAAAATATACATGTTCGTCTTAATATAGCCAGAGACAACATGTCTCTCAAAAAATATATGCATGAAAGAATCCCTAGGTGTCTAATCCGCATGGTGCTCGTGGTAACATGCTACCGCGCACACTAAGTGTCTTAGTAGTCGGTGGAGGCGACTAGGCACTACCACTGTATGTCTCTGATATGCCATTGGGACATCTGCCAGTCGGGCATAGTCTAGAATCCCTCGGGCAATCCCCTAAAGGTTTTGGATCAAATCTCCTCCCTCGGCACCCTCCGCCTGAGGGTCAGCTGCGGGCTGAGTTCTTCGTGCAATGGGAGACATACCGGCAAGTCTCTCTGGGCCGACATCTGCATACATATAAAACTGGTGTCAGAATGGACATGTATTACCAAAAAAAATCATAAAACATAAAAATCAAAAAGAGAGGTCATACCCAACTCCTCGTCCCAGTCATCCCCCTCCGGAAGTGGGAGATCTGGATCTCTAGTGAAATCGGTCCCGGCATAGGGCCAATCCTCGACCACGATCAACTGACGCCGTAACCATCCAAAAAACTCCGGCCTCCAGGACATCTGTTGGCCTCCTCCTGATTTGGGCATAAGTGCTGCCCAGTGAGCCATCCTTGGCTCTCTTGGTATCGGCTCAGCAACTATGGCCCCTTGGCCCTGAAAGATAGGTATTCGTTCCAGGATGAACGATACCAAAATGGAACCGTAGCCAAACTGCTTCAATTTGACTTGCTTGCACTTTGTGAGCTGCCTCTTGATATTTGTTGTCACTACAGTAGCCCAATCAAACAATGTTGGACTCATACACTCAGCCGCTAGCAGGAGTTGGGCCTTGGTTGCCTCATGTGGAGCTTGCGATCCTGCAGCTCGTGTGATGGTGTGTAGCACTACTCTCAGGGCTAGGTCCTAGACAGTGTGGATGTCCACTTTCCCGCTTCCTGATCCGGTTTGTGCCCCTGGGCACACCCTCGCCATTACCTGCTCCATATTTTCCCCAGATGGTCTGCTGCCTATCAGGATAGGCACCAGACCTCTGCGCGACAGTCCGGTTATGAAATATACGTCGGAAACCTCCAGTTCCAGTACTTGGTCCCGAAGTTTAAAAACTTCCTCATTTTCGTCCCATATACTGACCAAGTATTGTAGTAGCTCCGGTTGAGTTCGTAAACAGGGTGTGAGGAAGAATTTCTTAAGTCCACAGTTCTTAAGTGCAATCATGCAGGCTTCATTCTCCATAGCCATTTCATCCTCCTCTCCATGTTCCCTTTCCTTCCATTCGATAACCATTTTTGCCTTTATATCTGCATCAACACAATCAAAAATACATTGTTAGATCTCTGGAACATTTTAAAATCCACATAGATAGCTCACATTTTCAAAATTTTGAGCGGAAAATTGCGTTGCGCCATTGGCGCGACCTCTTTGTGAAGGAATGTCCATTGGCGCGGGTCCGTGCCCGATACCCGGGCCAATGGAGCGAGCCCTAAAAATTCAAAATAGTTCGCCCAAAAGTCTAATACATAATAAAAACATATAAAAAATGGATTGGAATGGAGCTTAAGGAAACGCCTATTACCTGGAACAAACGCGGAACTGGATAACATCCCGGATGAGTCGTATTTGCTGTCAGAAGTTTGCACACAAAATGGACCATTGTTGCTCTCCAATGAGGTAAAAAGTAAAAGTAATTTTGTTTTTACCATTTGAGACTTATTTATAACTTTTTGAAATCTAATTAGGTTTTAAAAGTCATTTTTATTAATATTTTAATATATTTTGTCAAAAATGGATTTTACACTTGCCTTATGTGCAGCAACAGGTTTTCATGCAACTTAAACGGTGACACAAGTTGTATTTTATACTTTTTCGGACTCGGTAAATACACGAAAAAGTCATTTTGGAGTCATCTTTCAGCTCTTTTCTGACTCTCTAAACATGAAAAAATTGCCAAGGCCCTTGTCGTTTCGATCTCGTTAAAGTGGCCACGAAACGACATCTACCCAGTATACGTTTACCCCTTTTTCGGGTTGGGATAGATTATTTACGAAAAAGGAATACCCTAGCCTATCGCGACTAGGAGGTTTTCTCAGATATTGTTTTCTACCTTTTTGGATCTGAGGAACTATTTACGAAAAGGGACCGTTGGAGTTTACTTTTCCGTTGTCTTTTCAAACTCTCTAAATATGAAAAGACGTCGAGTTCTTCCTCTGTCAGACTCGTTAAACCCTGATGACATTGGATTCAGTCGTAATGACGTTATTCGAGTCGCTCCTTCCTAGGGCTCATTAAATGTACTAGGATGGATTCGTCCGAAGGACGAACTTATATTACAAGAATATGCTACCCCCTTCAAGCTTGTTATCAAAATAATTGGGGTACTCGCCAGATATGGTGGGGGAAAATGGGACCACAATCATTGTCATGTCGGCAGTATGTCGCTCTTGAACATGGCACTTCTTTGCATTTGTGTCGGGTTGGGGACATCTCATCTCATTTTTTCACTTGCCTCCGTGGGTTTGGGTGATCCTTTTTGACCTCTCATCTGCTCTTTGCCTTGTCTCCATGACCTCTGATCCGTTGATGTCAAATACTGCCAAACTCACTTTCATGCCGCCTCATGTTCAAGAGAAGTTGACCTCTGCAAGTATCAACCTTCCTCTGATTCTCATCTGATCCTGATTCACAAAGACATTATGTTTCTCTATCTCGCGTCGATGATGTGGGAAACACTATGGCCCACCTTCGATCAAGGTCACTTCCTGTCGACATTAGCTCATTATCCAGGAAGCTGGTCTAGAGACACCCTTCTGGTACCTTGGAGCCTGCATGCCTCAATGGCAGGTTCTTCGCATTCGACGTGAGGTTTTCATCATTGGCTTTCGATCGAGTGATTCTGCAGGTGTTCAACGTCAGCTCATTGTTCACATGTCGTAGATTGTACCTGTAGTACCTTGAGGACCATTGGCATTAATGGTGGTACCTCTCGCGTCTTTTAACAGCTTTCATCATTGGCTAGTAATCAGGTGATGTTCTTGCATGTTCGACTTCAGCTCACATATTCACATGATTGAACTTGTACTTTGTTCGGGTCGAGATGGAGCACAAGACCTTGGATTCTGTCTATTATAATCCAGGCTGCGATTTTGTGGATTATTATGATTAGTTACATGACTCACTGATTGGATGGCTGTGACCATACCTGAGTCTATTTACCGATCCTCACTGGATGGCTGCGTCCATGCCTTGGATCTGGATTATTACATACTCTTTTATGGATGGTTGCGCCCATACCACATATATATCATGTATTCGAGACATCAGTTGTACTTCTCTACGCAGGTTTTCCGACGGCGATGTTTTCAGTTGGACACGTTCTCATAAAGCATTTCACCCCTCTCTCTCTCTCTCGGGCCTCATGCTTTAGGGGGAATCTGTTACACAGCAATTTGTCACCGTCCCTGCAATTCCCCATCCTACACAATTGGAGGGCTCATTCTGTGACCTGTGAGCAGTGACATAACTTGAAAACACTTTCATGGCATTCCCCTAAACATGTACTTTCATTGCCCTGAAGAAAACTCCTTGTGAAAAACCCTAAAAATGTCCTTTTCATCATTGGCGCGACTAGCCAGTTCAGTACCAGCGCCAATGGGGGAAATCCTTCAAAGAGGGCGCGCAAATTGGCGCTCTGTCTCAGAGTCGCACTCGCGCCAACCATTTTAAGGAGTGTTTTTTAAAAATAAATGGCGGAATTTTCATCCTAACCAATTCATAAACCGGCATCTAATTTGAGTTGGGGGGTTTGGCTTCAGATCTCCATGTAGAGGAAGTGGTTTGCCACCTCTCATGGAAGCTTCCTTGAGGATAGGTCCAATCCCATGATTATAGGGATCCCAACTCCCCTTCCTCCATCTATAAAAGCTTGCTCATCTCCTTTGCAAGCTAGTCTCCAAGTTCCCAAGAGCCATTAGAGCCTTATGCTGCAAGAGCCTTGATTCATTCCCTGAAGGCCAAATCCAAGCAAGGAGATTATTATCGAGACATCCGAAGAGAGAGGTTTGTCCCATCCCCGACAGGCTTTGCCGAGACGTGTTCCGCTGGCGACCCTCCGAAAGAGAATTCAACGTCAAGGCTATGGTTGTATTCTTCTTTGATTGATTAATGATAAGCGACTATTGGTTATGGTTCCACTCTTGTTGATGACTATGATGATGAGTTATGTCTTCTCTGTCTGACATATAGTTGCATATACTGGATTTTATGCTTGCGTTTGTTGTGTTTCTTGCGTGTGCAGGTGTCTGATCACGGAGATCGTGAGGATTGTGATCTGCCAGAGCTAAGGAACGGGAGCGCTACTTTCTCTACAAGAGACAATGTTAGATTCCAGGTAAGCCTTCATCGCTAGTTGGTTTATTTGCAATTAGGAACCTGCACTATAGCGTGTGACGATTGTTGCTAGACCCGGTCTGGGCTAGTAGGGATCACCTCTGTCCGCAAAGGGGATTTACCTCCACAACAATCCCCAATGCGGTCAGCGTATAAGGAGTTAGGGCTTGGTCTGGTTGAACCCTTGCAATCTCATCCTCGCAAACCCTGATGACCTCCCATGGCAGAAGATAAGAAAGATGAGGGAACAGGAGATCCTATCAATTTATTGCTCGAGGAGGCCCTCGAGAAGCAAAGGAACGCAATGATGGATAACTTGGCTCAGATCCTTCAACGACTACCCAACTACGATGCACCTGCATCCAACAACCACTCTGGAGGCGCCACTCCCTTCAAGGTACAGGTAAACTTTGATATTCCTGTATTTTAAGGCCAGATAGATGCAGACGTCGTAGATAGATGGTTGAATTTTCTGGAAGGGTATTTCTTAGTCCATGATTTCTCCGACCGAGAAAATATTATTTTTGCACTCCTAAATACTGCCCCCCATGTCAAAGACATGTGTGAAACCTACTGTGAGCAAAACGACAAGAGGGAACCCTCTCTATTCTCGGTCGTACCCACTTGGAAATTGTTCCGAGAAGGCATCAACGAACAATATTACCTCGTGGGGAGCTATGAGGACAAGTACATCCAATGTACCACGCTGCAACAACAAAGGGATCAAGATGTGCACGAACTGACGAATTTGTTCCATACCCTGCGCACAAAGTTGGGTATTAAAGATTCAAAAGCACATTTAGTGCTCAAGTATCACAGCTATCTACACAGAGACATTCAGGAGGAAATGGAGTTCCCCAACATTACCTTGCTTGGCACGACATATCGCTATGGCGCCAAGATCGAGCAGAAAGTTAAGCAGAAGAAGCAAGACTTTGGTTCCGCGAATCCGAAGCCAGGGAAAGGTGCCCCCGGACCACATAACAGGGGGAAAATCCAAAATGGGGAAAATCATAACAACACCACAAATCCAAAGAAAGACATGAGGAAGTGGTGTGAATTTCATAATAGCCCCACTCACAGCACAAACGAGTGTCGGGCCAAACAGTTGCTAGTGGCCGAACTGAAGGCACCTGAATTAGATGCATGTTCTGATCCTGAGCCAGAACCAGACAAGGGAGGTGACAAAGTGAAGAAGATCATAGATGGGGACCCCAGTGACATTGTTTCCACCACCAAGCTCCAGAGATAGGATCCCTGGGATCTAGAGGAGGGGGAGCGCCTCTTCCATTCGCAGATGTGGGTGAAGGGTTCTCCACTACAATTTCTTGTCGATAGTGGAAGCTAAGAGAACCTCATTTCAACAAACTCAGGTCGTGACGCGGCTCGGACTACCAACCATAGCACACCTGCATCTGTATACCATCGGGTGGCTTCACCCTGGGAGGAGATCTCTGTGTCCGCCAGAAGTGCCGCCTTCCGTACAACATCAAGCCATTCACGGATGAGGTATTGTGTGATGTTGCTCCTCTTGATATAGCTGATGTATTATTGGGCCAACCATACTTGTGGAGGTGACATGCTCTGTATGAGTCTAGGCCTCGTTCTGTTGTTATTACTTTGGGAAATATATCGCGTAGGATACTGAAGGTAGTACCACCTCCTACCATCTCCTTGACTATTGCAAAACAACGCAATAAGATTATTTCCCAAACCAGGAAATTTATTTTCCTTACAACTCTCTCACGTGGAAAGAATAATATTGTGGCCATAGCCTCAAAATAGGGCTCCCCTGCATGGCTGCAGCAAATGGACAAAGTCGTGGACGAATACGAGGACATTTTCTCCTCACCCACAGAGGTTCCTCTACACTGTCCGGACAAGCACTCCATTGATCTGACCCCCGATGCACCACCGCCTGATGTTGCCATACCTCATGCGACTGCACAGACAGATTCCACACATGTAGTGTCTAAGGCAACCAAAATTATTGAATGCATCCAGCACGTCCGCCAGCAGGTCCATGACATCCTGGACAAATCCAATACCAAGTTCAGCAGAATTTACCTCTCATGGAGGAACTTAATGCAATGGGAACCATTGCTTCCTAAGGAGGGAGGAATGATCCAGGTGGGTATTGGTGGCCACCCACCTATTCCATTTGGACCCGCACCATCGGTTCTTTGAGTTTTTCAATTTCAACATAACTTACTATTTTTAGCAGTTTTTCGGATCATGAACTTCTGGAGCCATTTTGAGGCCCTAGTGATCCAAGTGGATATTGGTGGCCACCCAGCTATTCCATTTGAATCCCCACTATCAGTTCTTTCAGTTTTTCAGTTTCAGCACAACTTACTATTTTTAGCAGTTTTTTCGGGTCCCGAGCTTCCAGAGCCGTTTTGAGGCCCTAAACGACGTTTTTTGGGAAAACCGGGAGTAACATGGGTTTATTGATCAATGTTTCTCACTCAAAAGTTGGAGTCCTTGGATAGATATTTCTAACGAGGTATGATGTGTGTCATACAAAGATCGTATGCCAAAGTTACGTCACCAGAAATATTGATGTACCAATTTACCCAAACGGGGCCCGTCGTTTTGGCGCTTCATCTCCTAAGGTTAGGTTTTGGGATGTTTAGGATTTTCCATTGTTTCTCAACAATAAATATGCCTTTGAGCCTCATTGTAACACATTTTAGAGGCTTGTAGTCACCACATCTCTTCTCAGAGATAAGCTACCAACGCCTTAGCTAGTTTATTTCCATTATGTCTATAAGCATATTTCTGTTATTTGATATTAATGAAATGAAGTTTTACTTCTGCTGCATCTCCGTGTTTATGTCTATTTCTGTATTTTATTGTGTTCCTGCATAAATCTAGATCACACATCTCCTATGATTATTACATTGGCCATTTTTTTTATTTTTTATTTTATTTTTTTTTAAATCTAATGACCTCTGAAGCTAGGTTTTTGCTTAGTAAGGACCAATGCAATATTTTCACAAAGGAGTCCATTTTGCAAAAAAAATAGCTCAAGATATTATGGGTATATTTCTCACATGAGACTTGGCTAAACACACTTGTTGGATATTACATAACTTATTTATGTTGCTCAGATTGTTTTTCATGCCCCTAGCCAAATTCACAATGTGTCCTCGAATGGTTTTAAGAAGCAAGTTGCAACTCTAACCATGGTTCGGATGGGAAAATCGTCGATTGCATTGGAGTCCTGAAACCAAGTTACTACTAGGGGCACCTCTCTCTTGTGATTCCATTTTCACTGGCCCAATATTGTATTATTTGATGACCTCTATAGATAGGGTTTTGCTCAGTAAGGACCAATGCAATTTTGTTCACAAAGAGGTCCATTTTACAAACAAAAAAAACTCGAGTGTGTGATATTCCCACTTAGAAATATTGCTAAGGGGAAACATTAATTTTTCCAATTTTGTCATACTTTGCACCTTCACTTAGGAAAAGTGAGTTGCGGGACCCCACTTGAGTTTTGAAGCTAAGGCAAGGGCCCATACTTAGGAAAAATGGGAAAAATCAAATGGATGGTGAATGGTGGGGACCACTCCAAGGAAGGAAATACACCCCCCCCTTGGAAATACGCACTCTTGGAGGGAAAAGGATGGAGGATTCGATGGATGGGCACCACTTGGGGAAAATTGGAGGTACAATGACAAAATAGGAAGAGGCACTCATTTTTGGCATCTTTGATCATTTGAACACTCACCTTAAGTAGCACGCTTGAGCTGGAGGCCAAGTCTGCAAGTGTTGTTGAGCACAAGATATTTTCAGGCGAGAATCTCACCCTTTCTTTGGTAGAACTCGAGTGTCGGCCCTAGGAGGGAGTATCCATCAGCTTCAGATCGTTCCAAGAGTATTTCAACATGTTTTTGGAGTAGCTTCAACAAAGACTACGTGCGCCCGCAAAGTCCTATTTCGTGCCACACTTGGGACACAAGGAGGAGGAGGAATTTGGGGTGGAGCTTGTGAGAGAAGCCCAGGAGGGAGTTTTGCTGAATTTCTTAGCCATTTTGGGGGCCTTTAGCAACATCATTTACAGGTGGGTTGAAATACCTAGTAGCTGGAGGAGCTAGGGGAAATTGGGCCGAAATTCCGATGTCAACATTTGGCCAATGCCTTCGTGGGTTTTTGTGGGTGATTGGAGGAGAGCCTGGGGTTAATTTCCCATAATTTTCCGAGTATCGGAGGAGGCACTAGTAGCCATTTCTTGCAGCTAGTAGTGCAGTTTACTGGGGAAACCAACATCGATCCATAGAGGGATCAACCAATAGCAATCAGGGACTTGCTTCCATCACTCAGGCTTTGCTAGTTTGCCTTGAGCAATCCTAGGTGCACACTTTTCAAACACCAAATTGTAACCCCGTGATTTTATAATAAAATGGCTGAGAGAAACACATTTTTTGGCTTAATTCATGGTGTCTAATCTGTGTGCAAATTTTATGTGTGTTTTTTCTATGTATGAGTTGTTTATCGTTGTATATTTTCCTTAGGAATATTACAAAGTGATTGTGGGTAATTTTCTCATGTGGGGCTTCGCCAAACACACTTATCAAAGCTTACATAACTCATTTATGTTGTCTGGTTTGGTTTTTATGCCCTCGAACCAAATTCAGAATATGTCCTTCAATGGATTCAAGAAGCGAGTTGCAACTCGCTATAAAACTCTAACCATGATTCATATGGATGAACCATCGATTGTGTTGGGCTCCTTACACCGAGTTACAGCTAGGTCACCACCTCTCTTGTTATTTCATTGGTGAAAAATTGTTTTATTCGATGATCTATGGAGAGTGTTTTCTCAATAAGGACCAACACAAATTTTACACAAAGGATCCATTTGCAAAAAATTGGTTTGGGTGATTGTGGTAGGGTACTCATGAGGAACTTGGCCAAAAGACTTGTTGGAGCTTATAAAACTCATTTATGCTGGTTGGTTTGGTTTTTATCCCCACGGACCAAATTCATAATGTGTCCCTAAATGGATTTAGGTAATGAGTTGAAACTTGCCATAAAACTTTCAGTGTGACTTTGATGGAAAATGTGTTAGTTGCATTTGACTTCCGACATCGAGTTTTAGCTAGGGTTTTTCTTAGTAAAGGACCAGTGCAATTTTTTCACAAAGGGGTCCATTTTGTGAGAAACTAGCTCAAGTGATTAGGGGTAGCTTGTTCATCTAAACCTTGGCCAAAAACACTTTTAAGAGCTTATAGAACTCAACTATGTTGCTCGGTTTGGTTTTTATTCCCTCGAACTAGATTCACAATGTGTCCTTGAATGGCTTTAGGAAGCGAGTTGCAACTTGTAATAAAACACTCATTGTGTCTTAGATGGGTGAGTCGTCTATTGTGTTGGAGTCCTAACACTAGGTTATATAGTTAGGGGAACCCCACTCCTGTGATTCCACTGGTCAAAAATTGTTTCATTTAAAGATCTTTAGAACTAGGGTTTCACTCAATAAGGAACAATGCAATTTTTGCACAAAGGGGTCCAATTTGCAAAAAAAATGGTTCGAGTATTGTGGGTAGCATGCTTACGAGGAACTTGGGCAAAAACACATGTCAGAGCTTACATAAAAATTTATGCTGATTAGTTACATTTTTGCCCCTAGACCAAATTTACAATGTCCTTGAATGGCTTTACGAAGCAAGTTTCAACTTGCCATAAAACTCTAACCTTGACTTTGATGGGTAAATCATCAATTACATTGGACTCCTAACACTGAGTTATAGCTAAGATCACCCCTCTTCCATGATTCCAATGGAAAAAAAAATTGTTTTATTCGACAATCTTAGGAGCTAAGGTTTTTTAAGTAAGGACCAATGCGATTTTTTCACAAAGGGGTCCACTTTGCAAAAAAATAGCTTGGGTGATTGTGGTTAGCCTACTCATGTGGGACTTGGCCAAACACACTTGTCAAAGCTTACGAAACTTATTCATGTTATTTGGTTTGGTGTTTATGCCCTCCAACCAAATTCACAATGTATCACTAAATGGATTCATGAAGTGAGTTGGAAATTTCCATAAAACTCTAACCGCGACTTGGATAGACGAACTCTCGATTGTGGTGGACTTCTGACACCAAGTTACCACTAGGAGCATACATATCCTATGATTCCATTGGCCAAAAAATGTTTTATTTGACTATCTTTGAAGTTAAGATTTTGCTTAGTAAGCAACGATTTTACTTAGTATGGTTTTGCAATTTTTGCACAAAGGTGTCCATTTTCTAGAAAACTAGCATGGGTGATTGTGGGTAGCCTATCCACAAGAGAATTGGTTAAACACATTTGTCGAAGCTTATGAAACTCATTTATGTCGGTTTGGTTTGTATGCCCCCATACCTAATTCATTGTGTGTGCTTGAATGGCCTCAGGAAGCGATATGCAACTTTCCATAAAACTCTAACCCTAACTCAGATGGGTGAATTGTCTATTTCATTGGAATCCTAACCTCATGTTACAACTAGGGGTCACCCTCTCCTATGATTCCATTCACCTAAAATTATTTTATTCGATGATCTCTAGAACTAGGGTTTTTCTCAATGATGACCAATGCAATGTTTGCACAAAGGTGTTCATTCTTCAAAAAACTGTCTCGGGAGATTGTGAATAGTGTGCTCATGTGGGAATTAGACAAACACACTTGCGAGAGGTTACATAACTCATTATTCCATTTTTTTGGTTTTTATGCCCCTAGATAAAATTCACAATGTGTCCTTGAATGGCTTCAGGAAGTGAGTTGCAACTCGCCATAAAACGCTAACCATGACTCGAGTGGGAAAACTAACGATGGCATTGTAATCCTAACACTGGGTTACAATAAGGGTCACCCCTCTCTTGTGATTCCATTGGTCAACAATTGCTTTATTCAACAATCTCCAAAGCTAGAGTTTTGTTCAATATGGACCAATGCAATTTTTGGGGTCCATTTTGTAAAAAATTGGCTTGAGCGATTGTCCATAGCTTAATCACATGGACCTTGGCCAAACACACTTGTAGAAGGTTACAAAACTCATTTATGCTACTTGATTTGGTTTTTATTCCCCCAAACCAAATTCATAATGTGTCCCTGAATGACTACAAGAAGTGAGTTGCAACTTTTGATAAAACTCTAATTATGACTCAAATGGGTGAATTGTGGATGACATTGGAGTCGTAACAACAGGTTATCACTAGGGGCACCCTTCTCCACTGATTTCATTGGTTGAAAATATTTTATTTGACAATATTTGGAGCTAGGGTTTTCTCATTAAGGACCAATGCAATATTTACACAAAGAGGTCCATTTTGCAAAAAAATGGTTTGAGTGATTGTCGGTTTTATCAATTATAACTAATTAATTAATATAATTATTACTTTATCTTTTTAAATTTATTGAAAAAATAAATTAAAAAAAAATAAAAATAAAAAATTTGTTTAGTAACATTTAAGCTTTATCATTATAACTAATTAATTAATATTAAAAAAAAAAAATTACTTAATCTTTTTAAATTTATTATAAAACACTCTATTAAAAATAAATTTATTATAATAAATTATTTATTTATTAAAATAAAAAAATATTAAATAAATTAATAGATTATTAATTAGTTTGTTCTTGTCAGTTATTTTTTCTTTTTATCACTATATAAATCTTGACCTTCCATCTTTTTTTATTCTTCATTCAAAAATCTTGTCTTAAAGATGAATCCCCATTGGGATTCTAAAGAACTGACATTGTGTTTTAGCACTGTAAATAATACGGAGATTTCTTATTGTATTATCAAAATATGAAGAATCTAGAAGTGTAAAAAACAAACGCTGTACAGACTTGGGAAATTTCATTTTGGAAAACTTGATCCCATAACATGTAATTTCTTACTAGCAGCTCGGTTTGAGCATGCTTGGGTACTCTAGTTCATTTAAATTTCACAGAACAGCTTTATGTCCACAACTAGATAAATTCTTTACGTGGAAAGACATTTTTCTTTTGTGAATGCTTCCTTACCGTCAAACATGGATAGTTCTGAATCACAACATTCTATGTAGTTGACCTATAAAAGATGGTTCTTACATTCTCAAACAGCATGAAGTGCACGTTTGACTAAGCTGTCATGACATGGTTCTTACATTCTCAAACAGCATGAAGTACACATTTCACTAAGCTGTCATAAGAGAGATATTATCCACCAAAATCCCCTGAAAATTGAACTTGGTACCAGTCGCTAAAAATGTGTATTCGGAGAATTAAACCTTGACGATTGCCCCGCTGCCTAACACAATGCCATCCTTCCCACTAGACCATGGGTTCATTAACTGCTTCGTAAAACATTTTTATTTGAGATTTGATGTCATTGTAAAATCTTGTCTTTGCCCATTGGTTCTTGTCAATTGTGCATAACCAGAATTTGCATCATTTTGTTTAAGCACTTCTATACTCCTAACTTGATCAATTTACTTGACCAAAATAACTTTTTCTAATGTTTGATTCAACTCAATCACGTACATGCCCTCTGTTAATCTCAGTTATACATCTCAAATTCCTTTTTTTTGCCCTCTAGGATTGTTTTCTTTTTAAATATTTTATTTTCTTTCTTCTGCAATTATTCTTGGCCTCTATCATACTTTCCTTTTCTCACTGATTTTTGGCTGCGCCCTTGAAAGGGGGCGTAACTCTTCGAGGGTTCTGAAACTACCCATGTCTGTGTGGAATATAGTCAGCTCGATTGGTTTTTAATATTTACAAGAGACTTGAGGAGATTTGATTATTTTATTATTCCAGAATTCACTTGTGTCTTCAGCATTTTGGTGGAGATAATAAATGAAAGCCAAATGTTTTGAGATATTTGTTGTGGAACAATACAAGAGCTAGTAAATAGTTTTTACTTTCATGGCTCTGAGAAAGTTATTATGATATGTAGATTTCTTTGATATATATTTGGAGTCAAGGAACAATCCATTCAAATACTTTGCAATTGTCGATAATATACTATAGAAAAACTGTGCATACAAGATTAGATGCAAAATTCAAGCATAACCATGCCAGAGCCCATTGTTCTTCGAGCACAAAGTTTCAACTTACCAATTATATTTTTAATTAATAAATTGTCTTGCTTTGATAAAGATTTTTTTTTTTCAAGGAAAAATAATATAGAATAATGAATAACCTCATCGACAATGTTTAGTTCTCAAAATCCTCACCAAAAGAAAGTTCTACATAATATAGACATTTCCAACCCTTTGGGAAGATATCTTTCCCATTCTTATGTCAATTAGTAGAAAGACCCATAATCGCTAACCTATTGAGAATAAATCAAATTCTCTAATTTTTTTTCATAAATATAGAATCAAACCCTAGCAGGAAATCAAACAGGAAAGCATCTAATCAGACTTAAAGGCGGAGTTTCATTTGGCCAATCCATACAAATTAATTTTGAAATGCATCAAAGAATTGGTCCCAGTAACATCTTGGTTTTACATGGCCTACAGGAGCTTGTAGCCAGGTGGAGGGATTGGAGAAGGAATCAGTCTACATGTCCATTGAATGAATGAATGAACGAAATTTTAACGTCCACGAGACTAAAAATAGTCTATGGGACCACCAGCTTCCTTGTTTTTTGCCTTCTGTAATTCAATCCTTTTCTTACTCAAATTGATGATGAGCTGACCCAACCTTCTAACAGTTCCATCACTGAAAAGACAATGCCGCATAATTGACGCTAACATACTGTGTTAACCGTCCCTGATGTCTCTGAAAGCATCACATTCCAAAATGAAATGTTTTTCTGATTCCACTGCCCCAGAGGTGCAAAAAGTTCATACCCTTTCTTCCCAAGCTTCTTTAGGTCTCTTCCATCGTCCCGTTTCACACCGAAGTTTATGTGAGTTAGTTCTTAATTGAGCAATAAGAACCTTTGCTCTCAACGGAATGCTAGCTCCAATGTATTTTTTTTGTTGGAGATCACAGGTGGGGTTGAATTCCTGAACATAATACTTCTTCTTTCTACCCAAATCTTTTCCCCATATACCCTTACGAAACTTCTCCAGCACAAAATTCTTTAGCTCCCTACTATTTGTGGGACATGCATTCAGGTAAATATTCCATTTTTGCATCCATTTGTTGTTCTGTCTCATCCATGATTTATTTCTTTCACTCATACCTTCATTAAAGATAACTTTCGGCCATCTATCTCCTCCCATTTGTTCAATTCTTTTTAGATACCTTATAAGACGCGCCATGGCAATTGCTTCGATGGGAGCTCCCCCTGTTTCACTCAACATTATTTCATAGGGAACCAAACCTATTATTTTGAACTTGCTCATGATCAAGCGTTTTTGAATTTTTTGAATTTGTTTCCATTTTGAAACAAGGATGCTGCTAGCCCACAATTCACACCCATATAATAACACTGGACAAACTAGGAGTCCAAAAAGTACTTTGATCGTGTTCCAATCCCATAACTTTGCCTCTCTACATGTATTTTGAAGTGCATATAATGCTTTCCACCTCCTAAAATTCTCTTCTTTCTGCAATCCTCCCAATTAAGCTTGTTGTTGAAATCAATCCCGAGGTACTTGTATTCATTTACTTCTTCAAGAATGTTGCCTTCAAAGAAGAACGTATGTTGGCTTTGCTTCCTTTTATTAGATAAAATCATTATTTTGGTCTCACTGGTATTGACTTGCATCCTCGCCACTTTACAAAAATGCTCAAGGGCATATAGGTGCATCTGCAATCCATAGGCCGATTTAGCAACCAGCGCAAGATCATCGGCATATAGAAGAAGCTTTATCACAAACTCCCCCAGTTGAACACCATCTCCACCTTGCAAATTTAGCCACTTTTCCAGTTTGTCAATATATAAACCAAAAAGGGTAGAGGATAAAGGGAAACCTTGCTTGACTCCAATGTCCCTTCTAAAACTTTCTGAAATGGCTGCTGAAGTCCTAATTTTGACTTTCACCTCTTCATAAAGCCTATGGACGGCAGCTCTATATTGTAAAGGAATTTCAAGTTTTGCCATTCTACGCCACAACTTATCTCTAGGGACCGTGTCAAATGCCTTTTTGAAGTCAACAAAGCAGCAAAATACTTCTTTTTTGCTCCCCCAAACCTTTTCAACAATGTGTCTCAGTGTGATCCCATGATCTACTGTAGAATGCTTCATCCTAAAACCTGCTTGCGCTTTTGCCCTTTTTTCTTTTACTTCTGCCCACTTACTGATTCTATTTTCTACCATGCCACTGAAAAGCTTTGCAAACAAAGGATTGATCATAATGGTTCTATAGTTGGAAGTATTATGAATTTGGATAGATAGCTCGCATCATCGGCGTCGCCCTTCCGGTTTTGAATTTTTTCGCGCTCGTTGTTTCCTGCTGGGCTCGGCTCTGCCCTGCCTGAGCTGGGCGTGGAGCCCTTTGCTGCAGGGGTGGCCGTTGGAGGGAGAAGCGCTTTGGACAGGTGAGGTTCTGCTATACACGTCCATTCTCTTTCGTCTTTGTTCTGTGCGCTCGATCTATCTTTGACTGGGCTCGGCCCTGTTCTGCCTGGCCTGGGCGTGCCTGGGAGGCCCTGATCGTGCCTGCCTAAGCTTCTTTGGTTTGCTAGTCCCGGGAGCTGCAGTGTTGGTGCATGGGGACTCTGCTCTGACCCCTGCACCTCCACCCTTGATCATGTCGAACGAAGGTGACTCTCAGCCTTCAGATTTAGATGCTTTCCGCTCCCTAGTTGCTGCAGCCATCAAGAGGCCACCCTCGGCCTCGCAACAAAAGTTCGTTAAGAGGCTGGACACCATCCCTAAGGTGTCTCTACCGACAGATGAAACCTGCAGATCTGCGTTAAACCTTGCTGAAAGGGGCCTCATCGGCCAGTTTACAGGGCTATGGCCATCCCCGAAGGCTGTTGATGATTGGATCAGGCGAAACTGGATCCCTCTGGTGAAGGAAGGTATAAAAAGTCACTTTGTAGCCAAAGGGTTTTTCGTTTTTGTGTTCGACAACGTGGAAGACCGAAGCTTGATATTCAGAAGCGGACCTTATTTCATGGGCCCCCAAGGGTTATACCTGAACAAATGGTCCCCCGATTTTGACCCTGCTCAAGATGTGCCCACAGCTGTTCCTGTATGGGTGCGTCTCCCGCACCTCCCTATCCATTGTTGGAGTCAGAGTGCTTTGCAATCCATAGGGAATGCCCTCGGCAGGTATATCGATCAGGCTCCGCGAAAGGATCAATTCTCTTGTGCACGCATCTGTGTGGAAGTTGATCTGGAGGTTGGGCTCCCTGAAGCCATCAATCTTTCGGTGGCTGACTGGTCGCACATTCAAGAGTTAGATTACGAACAACTGCCTTTTAAATGTCGCCACTGCCACGAATATGGGCACTTTGCAAGATATTGTAAAAAAAAAAACGAAGAAATAGCAGAGAAAGAAAAAGGCGAGCAGTGGAAGCAAGCAAAGAGGACAGCAAGCAGCAGGCAAAACAACAAAAACAGAGTAAAAGAGACAGGGAACAAAACAGGGCAAGAAGGAGCAAGTAATCAACCCAGTGGAAGCAAGGAAAACAACAGCATTGCTGGAGACAAAAACCCCTTCGAATCCCTTACTCCGCCGACAGATCCTCCAGAGGTCGAGCAGGAAGATCCTCAACAGATGAATAATGCAGACAATCAAGAGACAGGTAACATTCCAAACCCAAACTCTAGCAATACTTCTTCTCCTTCTTATGCTGATATCATAAAACAAAAGAAGAAGATCCAAGAAAACACGTGCTCTTCTGATGAGGAAACCTTCGAAAGGCCATCTAAAAAAGTGGGAAGAAGAACACACAAGGAAACAAGGGAAGAAGAATCAGAACGGCAGAAAACCCTAGGCAGCCAAACTACTATTGAAATGTCCATTGGGAGAAACACTAGGCCAAGGGCGCCCAAGGGAGGTGGTCTCACTCAATCAAGTGGTAAATGATGCAGCTGGTCTCTTGGAACTGCAGGGGTCTGGGTAATCCTAATAAGGCAGAGGCGATCAAAGATTTATTGAAGATGGAAACAACGGACATCCTAATGCTCCAAGAGACCAAAATAGAAGGGGAAACCCTTCTAAATACTAGCACCATGAAATGGAAGTATGATTCAGGAAAGGCAGTCAGTGCAAGGGGTTCGGCTGGAGGAATTGGCACTTTTTGGTCAAAAAACTCCTTCACATTAGATCGGTTTACTGAGACCCAGCATTGGATCTTCACAGAGCTGCGACATATTGCAAGTAACCTCTCTCTCGCCCTGTTTAATTTGTATGTTCCTGTGCATTATGAAGAAAAGAGAGAGTGCTGGAGGTCACTCTTGGAATTTATAGAGCAGATCAACCCCAAAAATATGATCATAGGTGGTGATTTGAATATTATTCTGGATTCCACAGAAAAAAGAGGAGGGCATTACTCTAGGGATCCTTTTCTCAATACAGTGGGAAACCTGATTCAGCAGTGGGATTTAGTTGACCCCAAACCCATGAAAGGCAAATACACCTGGACTAACAATAGAACAGGAGTAAATCATATCTCAGCTAGGCTTGATAGATACCTAATCACCAGCTCCTTAATGATGGATAACAGAATAGTCTTTTCCAAGATTCTCCCAAAGCTTACATCGGATCACAAGCCAATCCTTTTATGTCTAAAAGAAGAAGAAGACCTAGGTCCCCTTCCATTTCGCTTTAATCCTCTCTGGGCAGGTAAGGAAGGCTTTTTTGAAACAGTTCAAACAGCTTGGAGGGAAGATGTTCTCGGTTCCCCAAGCTATGTGTGGGAACAAAAAATGAAAAACACAAAAAAAGCTCTTAAGGATTGGATAAAGCATCCCATGCACACTCCCACTAGTCAGAGAAAGGAGGCAGTTCTGCTGTTGGAAGGATTACAATTTGAAATGGAGGAGAAGGATCCCTCCCCCACAGACCTAGCTAATGAAAAATCTGCCCAAAGGAATACATACTGTTCTTTTAGAAACGAAGAAGAACACTGGCGATTAAAGTCTAGAAGTCTGTGGCTTAAATCTGGGGACAGAAATACCACATACTTCCATAGACAGTGTAGGGCACGCCTTTCACGCAACCATATAGCAGAAATCACCAACTCTAATGGACAGGTGTATAAAGGATTTACCCAAATCAAAGAAGCAGCTGTTAAACATTTTCAGAACCTTCTAAGTGCGGAAAGAAATGGGAATGAGGAGGATGCATTAGAATTTCTCTCAACCATACCAAATTTGGTCAAAGTGGAAGATAATGACTCTCTGATGAGCCCAGCCACAGAAGAAGAGATAACTCAAATAGTCTGGTCCATGGAACCAGACAAATCTCCAGGGCCCGACGGCTTCTCAGTACATTTTTATAGAATATGTTGGGAGATTATCAAAGCTGATCTCTTCAGAATGATTAGAGGATTCTTGAGGAAGGCAAAAGTGGGTGGAGGTATAAACTCAACCTTCCTCGCTTTAATCCCCAAGGATTCAAATCCAAGCTCCTTTGACAGATATAGGCCGATTTCACTCTGCAACTCATCCTATAAAATTGTGGCCAAACTGCTGGCTAACAGAATTAAGCCTCTTCTACAAAAGCTCATCTCTCCGGCCCAAGGAGGTTTTGTCCAGGGCAGACAGCTACTGGACAATGTCATTCAAATTCAAGAAGCCCTGCATTCCAGTCAAAGCAGGAAAGAACAAGGTATGATAATCAAGTTGGATATGTGTAACGCCTTCGACAGAGTGAATCGTTCCTTTCTGTACAGGGTTCTTGCAGCCTTCGGATTCAAACAAGAATTTATAAATCTCATCAAAGCTTGTATTGAAAACATTTGGATAGCCCCAATGGTGAATGGCAGACCAGCTGAGTTCTTTTTAGCCACTAGGGGTCTGAGGCAGGGCTGCCCTCTTTCCCCCTACCTCTACATACTGCTAGCTGATTCATTAAGCAGAAAGCTGTCTCAGGAGAAGCAAATTGGATCCATACCAGGGATAAGAATTGCGCAAGGCGTTGCTCCAGTGAATCACGCGTTTTTCGCTGATGATTCCCTCCTCGGAGGAGGAGCCTCCATGAGAATGGCAAACGCCTTCAAGATCATCCTCCAAAAGTTCTGCAATATATCAGGAGCGTTAGTTAGTGAGAGGAAAAGCGCTGTCTATGGATGGAATATAGACCAGCATTCGATTGAGAGGATTGCCAGCGTTCTGGGGTTCAAAGGCTACGCAGAGTGGGATAGAATAAAGTATTTAGGCCTTCCTTTGACGCTGGGTTCCAATCGCAATCACCTGTGGGAGGAGGTGATTACAAAGTTCAAGAAAAGGATCGATGCGTGGGGCGGAGTTTGGCTTTCTACAGGAGGCAAGCTCACTTTAATTCGTGCTGTGCTTTCTGCTATCCCAACTTTTCAAACCTCGCTGCTGTTGGCTCCAAAGCAAATTGCTGATCAAATCACAAGCATTATACGGAATTTTCTATGGAAAGGAGGGAAGGGAAACAGCAATCGATTTCACCTAATCAACTGGGAAACAGCGAAGCGTCCCTTTGCTGAGGGCGGGCTTCAAATTCGTGACCCACAGCAAGCTAATTTAGCCATGGGATGTAAACTCCTGTGGCAGCTTATCACAAAGCCTACGCACCCTGTCAGCCAAATCTTTAAACATAAGTATCTAAACAATCATCCGCTCGCCTTCTACAGTCCAACGCAGGCTCCGAGAGGAACGCAGGCGTGGAGGCTTTGCTGTAAAGGGCTCGAATTCTTCAGATCACAATTGTATAAAATTCCAGGGAACGGTAAAAGCACTCTGCTGTGGAAAGATCGAATAATGGGGCACCCTCCACTATCAGCTAATAATGAAATTGTCGACTTAAGAGCCTGGTTAAGTTCAAGAGGTATCAGAAAAGTCGAGGACATCGTTGAGTGGGATTTCAATGGAAATTGGCAGCGTTGGAGACTGCCCATCATTCCAGCACACCTAAAAAATCAGCTGAATACCCTCACAGATGCCATTACAGATTTTACACCTGTGCACAAGGATGAGGCTGACTCTTGGGGATGGGGGAAAACAGGTGTGTACACAGTCAGGCAAGGTTACTTTCAGATGCAAGGCAAAAAGGCCTCTCAGCATCCGGAATCAGTGTGGAAACAGATCTGGGAATCCTTCAGCATTCCCAAGATTAATTTCTTTTTCTGGACCTTATTTCATAACAAAATTCTGACTGGTGATAACCTGTGCAAAAGAAACATAGCAGGACCTCACCGCTGCGTGTTCTGCAAAAATGCCTTGGAAACCTCAGTACACATGTTCATCGATTGTGAGTATGCTCAGAAGGCTTGGACTAGCTTCCTGACAGGACTGAATGTGATCCCTCCTTCCCATGGTTCGATCACTGACATGTTTTCGTCTTGGAGAGCTCGATATCCCCTCAACATCATTGAAAAATCTCTCTGGCTCAAGGTGTGGACTGCAGCCCCAAAATATCTTTGCTGGAAGCTGTGGCTCGCCAGGAATGATATAGTTTTCAATCAAAAAGAAACAACAGCAGAGAATGCTGCTGATCAGGCCAAGAAACTTCTTCTAGAAACTTTACGTCATTCCATTGTCAAAGATGATAGCACCCTACGAAAGGAGGAAAGGGCATGGCTGGAAGGCTTCTCCCCCATGTCGAGAACTTCAGCAATTACTCGTCCTATTCAAAAGGAAAAATGGCAGATTAGAGACACCTTGGATAGTTTCCAGAAGTGGTGGAAAGCACAAGGTAAATGCACTATCTTCTTCGACGGAGCCTCGAAAGGCAACCCAGGCAGGTCTGGGGCAGGTGGGGTTGTATATCTTCCGAATGGGAGAAAGGAGGACTTCAGCTGGGGTCTTGGGTTTAAAACCAACAATCAGGCTGAAGTCCTCAGTCTTCTAAAAGCTTGTCAACTGGCCAGAAAAGGAAATGCAAGAGACATCTTAATTTTTGGAGACTCTGAATTGTTGATAAAATCCTTGATAAACAAAAAAGCGCCCAAGGATCCAGTACTAAACAAGCAGCTCAAAAGAGTGAGCAGAATCCTACATGAATTCTCCACAACTCAAATCTTCCATATCCTCAGAGATTTAAACACAGAAGCAGACACATTGGCAAATACAGGATGCACACTAGAAACAAGCATGATCAGCATAAATGAAGGGGCACCGAATATGGCAACTATTCCCTAAATGGGCATCTATCCTTGCAAAAGCTGAGAATTGTAATGACAGAAACAGTGAATTGTAAGCTTGACCTGGCTTTGGCCATTCTTCTTCATCAATAAAAATACCCGTTACAGTTAAAAAAAAAAAAAATTGAAGTATTATTAATGTCTCCGCTTTTAAAAAGGGGAATTGCTAGACTAGTTGTCCAATCTCTGGGGAATCCTTGCTGAATGACGTTGTTGAATATTTCCATAATGTGGGGTGCCAAAATGTTCATTCCCCACTTTAGATATTCTGCTATGGCTATATCCAAATCTAATTCTCGATGTCAAGTTGAAAAAGCTATAGAGTCTAAAATCAAAATCAAAGCCAAAAACCTTTTCTTCAACTTCCAAAGCATATGGAAGCCTTCAATGAAGCCAAATAAGATCTTCTTTCCTTGGTCGATGACTCTTGATGACTCTTGGGGAACTGGCTCTTGCCAGCATTTGGTGGTGGCCCAGCTGAAGTGCCCCCTCTGAGGGAAAAAAAAAAACTTTGAATATCTCCTTTTCGCATCCCTTGAAAGCATCCTTGATAGCAAATCCTTGGCTAGCCCTAATATGGACTGCCATTTTTCAGAACAAAATTCAAGTATACTAGTTTTATTTCCTCAAATATGGCTGGAACGTATTGTCCACAAAATAGGCAATATCCCTATCAAGAGAGCATGCAGGAGGACACCCGCCCCTCCAAACATCGAACTTTTCTGAATATGTCCCTGTCAAAACTGGGGAGCGATATATGAAGGGCTTCTTATTGCACCAGATAAGGTTTGATCTGTTTGAATACAAAAACAATTGTTGCTCAAATATATAAAACAATTCATGAATTATTTGATAGTGATGATAATGCGCCTTGTGTAGATGTTTAGTGAGAAGAGTCAAAGTTGATTACAATGCAGTTCACAAATAAACACTATTCGCAGCCTGCATGGACAAGCCAAAATCATCTAGCTACAATTGTCCAAAACTAGTTCATAGAACATTCTCAGGTTTTATATCCTGATGGACAACACCCAACGCATGACAATATGTAATGACCATGATCAACTTCTTGATCATGTTTGCAGTGTCAGAGTAGCATCAATTCCTAGAAATATCGTTGATAAGACATCCTCCAGAGAATAACTCCATGACAAGATGAAAAGATTCTGCATATTCGTACACCGCTTGGAATGTGACAACGCTAGGATGGCCTAAAAAGATGCTGCATAACCTCAATTTCTTTATACACATTTTCTTCAGCCTTTTTGGGTAGAGTCCTGAAGGCCAGCTCTGCCCCAATAGCTTTGCTGTTGCATATTCTCACCAAACCAATTTGTCTCATCGTGATTCAAGTCCCAAATCATAATTTTCTTCAAGCTTTCGCTTCCTCTCTTGAGTACCAACAACCTCTCTTGAATCCTCTTTCCGGTGAAATAGGTAAATAACCCCTTCCTGGTGGAGGAGCAATGGAAGCTGCTGTAGGATGCAAACGTAAGGAACCGGATTCTTGATCCATCACATTTTCCTTTGTCCACTTTCTCAAGTGAAGTCTCATTTTCCTGGGACATCATTTAAGCTTGATTTGGGATGAGTTCTTTGTTTCCTTGTCGTTGGAGAGAATTGTTAAGGAGTTCCTGTACATATGGCGAGATTGAGTGAGATTTTGCAGCTTATTACACTCCGCTTCGGAATGATCATGACATTGGCATACTATCCTCTGTTTTTAATGCATCAGAATGCTCATGACATTAGCATTATGACAAATATAACCGTTCTGTGTGTCTGAAAGTTTGGAAGACATTGATAGAATTTCATTCTTCCTCTTGGCTCCGATTAAATGCTCATGATAATGCATGAGTTGGATTAACTCCTGACTGTCATTTTCACTTAACACCATATACCTGGTTTATATATTAGGTTTTTATATAAAATAAAAACATAATAAGAAAAATGTTCGTACGTCAATCAGAGTGGCGCAGCGGAAGCGTGGTGGGCCCATAACCCACAGGTCCCAGGATCGAAACCTGGCTCTGATAAGTTTTGGACCAGTGGGTTATGGGCCTACCACACTCTGCATATGAAGTAGTTTCACCACTCGGTACGTGAGCAGCAAGGCATCCTTTAATCGCATTCACTGGTTGTGGACGCCCTGTCTGTGTGTAAATGCATTCTTTCGATGCCACTGATTGCATAAAAAATAAATCTTTTACACACTTAAAAACCTTTTTCTTGCAGATGCCTATGCCTTGTCTGTGTGTACATGCACTCTTTTGATGCCATTGGCGCATAAAAATTAAATCTTTCATAGAAATAAAACAAGATTATAGGGAGAAATAAAAGGAAACCAAATATAAAAATCTTAACACAAAAACCATCAACCTACACACATGGTCATGTATTCATATATACAAATTTACTTCACCACTGAAGCAGGAATACTTACCACTACAACGAAAGCTGATGTTACCAATGAAGAATACATTTCAACACAACCAAGGGAAGATAAAACTGAGAAGACGACTATAACGATATTTTCTTCGACTGCAGAAAATCATTAGTAAATACAGTTCAAAACTTCAATCAACCTTTTACACCAGGTGGGAATCGAACCCGGCTCTGTACCGTGCCAGGGTACTATTCTATCAGTAGACTACTGCTGCGAACATATAGATTTGGATTATTATACCATAACATTGAACTCAGTTTTGTAGTAGATCGATGCTAGATGACATTGATAGGGGATATTAATGAACAATATCTCCTAACAATGTGATCACTGACGTGATCAGATTGAGGAAACAATGAGCTATAGCCTACAGTTCAAATCGATCTGCTGCCCAATCTTTTCCTGAAATAATTTGCTTGCTTCAATATCACCTGCACACACAAATAATGCTTCAATATCACCTGCACACACAAAGAAACCTCCATTACAACACTTGATCCAATGCATATACATTCCAAAAAAAATCATGAATTTGGATGCCTGTAGGATAAAATGTCTTAGTCTGTCGACAGCCCATTAATCTATGCCAATAATCCATAATCAAGAGTCTGCAGACAACCCATTAATATCTGACAATCATTCATAATCTAGAGGAATTTACTAACTTGGAAAAGGTGATGATATGGTGTATCATCAGATCATAATGAGTAGTTGCACACCCATTAAATGCTTAGACAAAACAATGAATAGCTATACTCCATTGTTCCATTGTGATTATAGACTTGGCAGGGGTCACAGCCCTTCTAAAGAAGAGTTCTTCCTTGCTACCATATGCTGGCCTGGTCAATATCTCATAGAATTCATATGCCATATGATGGATGATATAATAGAGGGTGTGCTGGCATAAACCAGAAATTTGCAGGTTGTGCATGAAGATCCACAGGATCCACTTTTGCGTTTGCTTCTGCTGATGTGAAGGGTATGCCAGAGGAAGGTACTAGGTGAACAATTATGCAGCAAAGTGTATCTAAGTGGACAGAGGGTACCCCATTATAAGCAACAACAATTAGGCCACCTCAGAACAAATGTTGGATATTAGTTCAGTCCAACAATAATTCTGCAAATGAACCCCTTCCCCCCCCCTCGGGCCACTAATGCTCCTTGGTCGAGCTTGCTGGAGTAAGCTAAAACAAAACCACCTTAAGTGGTTGTCTCGGTCGCTTGCACCACCAATCATAGGAGAACCAAATAAAAAATTAACAACAAAATGTTTTGGATGGAATCTTGAGAAGAGGATGGTATGTGATGTAATTATGCATAACTCCTTCCATAACAAGTTGTTCAACAAAATTGCACTCGCGCACTATACTACCATATTCTAGTGCTTCTTACCCCATGAATCTCGATAAAATGAGACATCCCTTGCAAGGATGGAAAAATAAATGGTGTAAAGACCTCAAAAACCTTAAGCTACACACATTAAATTATCCAATGTAATACATATATGTTGGTATTTCCAATGCTTTGGAGATGATAGTATAGTGTGTTGTCTCTTAACAGGAATTGTATTATTGACAAAAATGCAAGGATTAGGAAGAATGTTATGATTTCAAACAATGATGTAAACTTGCCCTCTGATTTCTCTCCTTCTTTTCCCTCCACAATTTACTAAAAGTTCCATTGAATGGTTGCTGTCAAATTTGTCCCGTAGAATAAAGTTTCGAAAATAATCTCTTTCTAGTATGCTCCTCATAGGCTTCTTTGTGAAAATTCCACAACTTGGAATCCTTCTAAAATAATTGATTAGATTTCTTCTATTTGTTAATTAAAACAAATTATTTATTGTTTCCTATGGTAAATATCGAAATCAATATGCTGCAACTTTCACAAAATAAATTGCAGAATAAATACAACGCAGGAAGGCTAGAAACACATACAAAATAACTCGGTTATTTTTGGACAAAGTCCACAGAAAAACCCAATGTGGGAAAACAAGTGCAACAGCTGAGGGTTTGTATATCACACTAGTAAATTATGAGTACAAGTCTATGGTTGCTCTAAATCTAGCAAACCATATAGAGTAAATCTAACAAGAAGTTAGTGAGAAAAATCTTGCTCTGCAACTGGTGATCCGACACTGATCCGGGCTCCGGATGAGCTGCTCTGCGCAGTCACTGCGTCATCCTACGTAGTCACTGCGTCGTCCTACGCAGTACTGCATCACACAACTAGGAACTGTGTCCCCTTCGCTATCTGATTAGCCACTGTCTGGAAACTTGACCCTCTTGGTCCTCCGGTCTCTCACTCCGACCTCTGGCACTAAATCAATGTTGTCTCCTAGCAAAAATATAGATCTCCTCCTAAAGCTCGACGCTACCTCTACGTGGCCTCTGCGATGCCTCTCTATGGCACTTGCTGCCTCTCTGCTTTGCACTCATCGGATCTGGAAAAGCTTCCTCCGGCCTTACTATCCTTGCCCCTCTCTCACTGCAACGAGCTCAATTGCTCTCTCTCTGATAACTTAGCGCTGCTACTCACGAAATCGATTTTCCAGTGAATTCGATCTCTGTAAGTGTGTTCTCTAAGTGCCCATCAAGTTCCTTCTTATAATCTCTCGTTGAGACATCAACAACCACGATTAAAACTTAATCGATGGCTAAGAGTAATTAAGACTCGATCCACGCATTTTTCTAGAATATTTGCACCTCACTTAATTAATACCTTTTAATTAATCATATTTCCTAAGTTTAGACATAGGAAAAATTAAAAACTGATTAATTATTTTAATTAAGTCATCTCTATGTGGAATTTCCCCAAACGATTTCTAGGTCTTGGAGAATGCATGTGGCTTAGCCTTTCTGAAAAATCTCAAGGCTAGAGTACATCTGATGCTACAAAAATCAACACTCCCTCTTAGCAAGGAATGTGCTCTCGTACTGCTGCCCTCCTAATAGCAATACTCTAATTTTGCACCATCTCCTGTTGCATTGTTGATGTCTGGCTACTACTGCGCAACTCTGATTATGCGCTGCAATCGTGTTGCTGCTGACCCTGCATACTGCTACCAACTACTGCATCTACACTACAACTCTGTTGTTGCTTCCATTGCAACATCTGCAACTGTCTCTCATCTGCTGTTGCTGCAACTGAGAGATGTCCATCTTACTGAACCAATTGTGTTCAGTCTGATGCATCTGTCACCTGAGTCCTTACTGTTGCTAGTCTTTCTGCTGCCACTGAAGCCTATGCACTTCTGCTGACTCTGCACTGTGCTAACTACACTGTTGCAAACTCTTCTCTGCGCTGCTCAGTCATTGACTGCTACTAGCTACTGCATTTGTCACTCTGGGACCTAACTGCAACAACTGCCACTGGTCCATCCTTATTCTGCAATTATGGGCTCCCGTAGCAAAGTACTGATCCAAGATGTGGACTCATCAAGGATCCTGCCCATGTGTAGCTCTCTAAGAATACAAAACCAAATCACCCCACCTCACCCCTGGAGGTATATCAATGATCATGGAAAACTCTTCCTCTAGTCTGGAGGACAACCTATCTATCTCGACGGATGTAGCCTGTTGATCCTCCTGCTGCTGCAGATATTCCCACATTCTATCCAACTTAGGAAATTTCTCCTTGTCGAGGATACTATGGACGAATACTTGCCACTCCTCTAAAATGCTATTCATGGAAAATAGTACAAACTCTGTAGGTTGAGACGTTGACCCAATTGGAGAGAGCTGATCCCAAATATCCCGAAGTTTAGTAAGGAAGGGGTCTATACACTCCCCTTTTTGCATCTTGGTACACCTCAACTTCTCTTCTGAATACATCTTCCGCTGCTCGGAAGATCCTTGGTATAGCGTAGCAAGGGCATCCCACATCTGCTTGGCAGTATCTTTGCCAGCTATGTGCGATACTACGTGATCTCGAACTCCATCGAAAATCAACCTCTTTTCTTTTGTCATCTCCTTTTTGTAGGCCTTATGTTGATCTAGGTCCGTGGGTACAACCACCACTGAACTGATATAGGTTTTGAGATCATATTCATTTAGAAGACATGAAATCTTGGCCTTCTAGATTACATAGTTTGTTGAATCGTCCAATCGGTCCTTATCTCTCTGTAGAAATTATACAACATGCATGTATATCTTGGATTCACCCGATCTAACAATGTACTAAAGTTAAATATTGAGCCGCTTCTACAAATCTTTTTGCGGAATTAAAAACACAATCGCTAATCACATGAAGTAAAGAAAAATCAAATCAAACACAACACAGATAATTTTCTGGGGAAAGTTTGCTGCTCAAAACCCCTCTATCATATATTGTATATTCAGCATGGATCATGAAACAATTACATACAAAATTCTTCTCACAAGAGCCCTCCAGTGCTCAGCTAATTGTCTCACACTGTCATACAAAAACTGACCAATACTTAGCCAATTTACTGCCTCCAGACAGCCTTCCTTGCTTGCGCAATCCCTGATGAATGCAATCCCTAGAAAATAGGAATTATGGCCTTCCTTGACTGCGAAAGTATCATGGGCACTCCAATGGGTGTTTGGTTGCATGTGTGCAACCCAATAATCCTACGATTGATAGTCAACTTCCCTTTCACCTAGATCTCAACTGGGTCTCCACTGAATCTGACATGCATGCAACTAATAATAGTAAATCCTCAGTTGCATGTGAGATCACTAATTGTGAATTAATTAATATTTAATTCACTTGATCTCTCACTAGTGTATCTTTAGTTACAACTAGCACAACTGAGTTTAACTCACTTAACTGAGTTAAAATGATTACAACTTGCATTAACTAATGCACCACTACACTTCGAACTCTGTTACAACTAGAATTACTCTGTATGCCTCACCAACTACCTCTAACTTGAAATCCACTAGCTAACTGAGTTTATTACTCTTAGTTAACTATTTCAAGTTATCATTGAGAATAGATTATATTTTATTGTCCATCTTAATTAAGGGATAACTAAAATAGACATGCACCAAAAATAGCACTGTGGGCCCCATCCTAGTGTAGGTGATTAATGCACTAGGCGTGGGTGCTGAAATTTTCTTGTTGAATCTCAACGCTCCCTTTCAACAAGAAAGGGATTATCCTTCACCCCGATCCTGTCTCTATAGTATTCGAATTTGCTCCTGGTGAGTGCCTTTGTCAGAATATCTGCATCCTGATCTTCTGTGGGAATGTACTGAAGCAACATTATTCTTCTCTGCACACAATCTCTGAGATGATGGTATCGGATATCTATATGCTTGGACCTATCATGAAACACAGGATTAATCGAGAGTTTAATGCAACTTTGATTATCCCAATGAATCACTGTCGGATCCATCTTAGAACCAAACAAACCAACCAAGATCTTTCTCATCCAGATAGCCTCACATGTAGCTTGACTTGCTACCATGTATTTTGCTTCCGCTGAACTGAGTGCCACAGATCGTTGTTTCCTGTTGTACCAGGAAACTGCTGTCAATCCTATGCTGAAGATCCCTCCTGATGTGCTCTTTCTGTCTGATGGACTGCTCACCCAATCTGCATCCGTGAAGCCTTGAAGCTTCACTCCCTATGTCTGTCTATACCGTAGACCATACTCTGACGTGCCCCTCAGGTATCTCAAGACATGCTTTCCCGCCTTCCAAAAGAGCTTGGTAGGCTTAACCATAGCTTGACTTAGCTATTTAACTGCATAGAAAATGTTCGGTTTGGTGTTCACTAGATACATCAATGAACCAACTAACTGCCTGTAGACAGTAGCATCCACTACCTCTCCAGAAGTAGCATCCTCTTTCCTCCAATTTCCTGGAAGAGGAGTATCCATGGGTTTGCAACTCTCCATGTGAAACTTACTTAGTATCTCCTTTGCATACTTGCCTTGAGACACAAAAAGCTCACCATCCTGCTGCCATATTTTCAATCCAAGGAAATAATGGAGTCCCATGTCCTTCATTTCGAACTCCCTTGCAAGATCCTCCTTGCATGAGTGTATCAACTGCTCATCACCAATCAAAATTAGATCATCAACATAAAGAACAATAATCAATAGCTTACCCTCAACCATAATCTGGTACAGGTTTTCATCTACTTCACTTTTGGTGAAGCCCAGTCTGGTGAAATAGTTGTCTATCCGAGTGTACCAAGCACGGGGTGCTTGCTTAAGCCCATACAGTGCTCTTTTGAGTTGGCACACATGCGATTCACTGTTGAAGATCTCGAAACCTTCAGGATGCTCTATGTACACCTCTTCCTCAATGATCCCATTCAGAAACGCAGTTTTCACATCCATCTGATAAATGCGACAGCCCATCTGCGCTGAGAGTGCAAGGATGGATCTTATGGAAAAGTACTTTGCAACAGGTGCAAAAGTCTCATCATAATATATCCCCTCAATCTGTGAGAATCCCCGAGCCACAAATTTGGCCTTGTATTTCTCCACACTCCCATCAGCAACTTGCTTTACCTTGTAGATCCATCTCGATCCAACCACTGATTTGTCGATCGGTCTTGGGACAATCTCCCATGCACTGTTCTTGACAATGGAGTCAAACTCCTCCACCATTGCATCAACCCAAGTTGGTTGTTGCACTGCTTCCTGAAAGGAAGATGGTTCAGTCACAATACATTTGCTCATAAGAGCCATGTATCCAATAAATCGGTCAGGAGACTGTCTTTGTCTGCGTTGTGAAGTAGGGGCTCCTACATTCTCCGCAACATCAAGTCTCAATCTATCAGCTTCTGTGGTGCGCCTTCTGCCATTTCTGATGGATGGCTCTACATGAGTGTTTTCCTCCACTCCATAAACCTCCTCATGTGGTTGATCCACATCTTGAGGCTCATCCTTGGGAACCAACAGTTCCTCCTCTGCATGCAAGTCCAGCTCACTCTCAGGGGACAACTGCATGGCTTTCTCCTCATCAAATTGTATATCTCGTTGTACAATAGTCATTCTTCTATTTGGAAAATACACGCGATAATTATGGGGTGTTTCAATGTACCCCAAAAAAATCCCGATCTCAGTTGTCGGTTCCAGCTTCTTCCTGGCATCCTTGGTCACATGCACATAAACAAATGAGCCAAAAATCTTAAAGTGTGAAACATCAGGTTTCTTACTAGTGAAAGTCTCTTCAGGTGTACTCATGCCAAGTATCCTATGAGGACAATGGTTCTGCACGAATACTGCATTGTTGCATTCTTCCACCCACAGATGCATCGGTAGGCCTTGATCATGCAACATCTCTCTTGCTGCACCCACAATCGTTCTGTTCTTTCTTTCCGCGACACCATTCTTGTAGAAATTTCTGAGTCTTAATTCTTATGCAGAAATTATTTCTGTTAATCCAATTAAGCTTCTCCTATTTATACAAGTTATCAACTGAATAAATTCAAGTTAACATCAAAGCAAAACACATAACATATCTCTACCAATTCAGATCTAGAATAAGCACATGCACACATAGACAAAGTGACACAATTATTTCTAGACAAACTGTCCCCGGAAAAACCCAATGTGGGAAAACCGGTCTCTGACTGCTGGAGGGCTCTATTATTAAGAATATTTCTGAATACACAACTCTAGGTTCCAGATCTGGAAAACCTACGAGATAAAACTCACAGATCCATAAGGAAGTGCTGATACAAGACCAACAATATTGCGTGATCCCTCTCAGCTTGATATTTACGAACTTCGGTAAGTCTAGGCCTAGAAACCCAGTTGCCCTTGAAAGACATTGCATCGGCCTCTGAAGCTCCAAATGCTCAGTCTTTGTAATCGCCCGGAAGAGACTAGTGCCCAGGGCGGTGACTGATCCTTTCACAGCTACGAAGAGATCTGCGTAACCCTAAGGGTTTCGAAAATCACGTTGTCCTTCTTCTTCTTCTTTGCCTTCCTACCTGCTTGTCTTTCACGATCTTTCTACGCTTTGTGTATTCTAGACCCCGGGATCAAATCATCCCCTTGGTCTAAATTCCCCTCTCTGCAACTGAAACACTTGAGAATTCTTAGCAACCTCGCCCTAGAATCTCAGCTTAGCTTCAGTGCTCTGCCTCTGTGTGTCTTACAAATGACCCCAAGCCTTTCCTTTATACTTTTCTCGTTGAAAAATCAACGGCCAAGATTAAATCTTTAATCAATAGCTAAGGTTAAAAGAAAGCTTGATCTGTGTGACTTAAGACAATTTCATCACATGTTTAATTAAATTCACTTTAATCATTTTATTTTCCTAAGTTTTAACTTAGGAAATACATTAAAATAATTAATTAATTTAATATCTCCTAAACCAGATGAAATTTCCCAAATCCATTTCTGGGTCTTGTAGATCGGGTGAACTCTAGTCCTTCCTCAAAATTTGGGACCTAGAGCACAACCGATGCTACCCCAAATACACAAAATCTCAACAATTCTACTATGGGTTATGAGACGCTATCAGTTCTTTTCAAATTCCTTCTTTGCTGCAAAAGTTATTGAATTCGTTAGAGATGTATTCTCCACCATTATCGTTCCTAAGAGCCTTCACTTGCTTCCCCGACTCTTTCTCCACCAGTGCCTTAAACTCCAAGAACTTAGAGAATGTCTGATCTTTCTTCTACATGAAGAAGATCCAACACTTACGAGAAAAGTCATCAACAAAAATTACATAGTACTTATGTTTTGTTGTCGAAGAAACAGAGAAAGGACCGCACACGTCTGTGTGAACTCTCTCAAGGATCCTCGAAGCTCGGTTCTCCTTCTCATGAAAGGTGGCCTTTACATATTTTCCCATAGTACATCCCTTGCATGTGTTTGACTGCGCAAATGTACCCTTGGGAAGACCAATAGAAATCTGCTGCATGACTTTCAAGGCTCCATGGTGAAGATGGCCCAATCTCTTGTGCCATAATTCGCCCTCACCACTTGATCTGCCTTGCCCATCATTGTTGCACAGCCATCTACCTCCAGCTTGTAGAGATTCTTAACTCGAATCCCTATCCTCTTGGATTGTCCTGTTTTTTTATGTCGCAGGAAAGCTTTTCCTTCACTAAATACAACATCATAGCCTCTATCCTCCAACATTGCGACTGAGACTAAATTTTTCTTCAAGTCTGGTACATGCATTACATCTTTTAATTGAAAGGGTTTACCTAACTGCCTTTGGAAGGTAATGGTACCAATCCCTGTAGCACTGTACCGCCCGTCATCGCCCATTTCAATATGCATCTGGAGATCCTTCTCCTCCAAGTCACTGAAAAGTTCCTTGTCTCCCGTCATGTGAAAGGAAGTGCCACTATCCAAATATCACACAAATCCCAATGCACTTGACACCATGCATGCGATCAATGAGAAGTCAAGCTCAAATTGCGAGGCAAGGACCTCACCACTTGCAGATCCTCCAGCCTTCTTGTTCTTCTTCTTTTATGGAAAGTTAGTAGCAAAATTCCCATGCTCGTGACAGTGAAAACACTTCACCTTGGATATGTCCTGCTTCTTGTCATTCTTGGACTCGGATTTGGAATGGAATTTCTTCCCCTTCCCCTTCATCGCCTTGGTAGCCAAAGCACAATCCTCTTCATCTTCAGTCTTAGATGAAGATCCATTTCTGGTGTTCCGTCTATACTCCTCCTGCACCAAATCCGACCACAGTCGTTCCCAATCTAGAAATTTTTCTCTTCCATTGACAGAGTCTTGATAACTGTGCCAACTCTTGGGAAGTCCTAGGAGAGCCAAACTCACCAAATCACCATCAGTGACTGTTATACCAATGCTCCCCAGTTCATCTCGACATTGGACAAAATTTGTTAGATATTTTGGTATGGAGTCACCCTTCTCCATCTTGATCTTCCTGAGTTTATCTTTGAGCGCAAATTTCCTATGGTCACTGCTGCTCTAGAATAGATCTGTCAAAGCCTTCCACATTGCATATGGTTTGGCTTTCCCATGGAGGCTTGAAACAATGTGGTCTCCTACTCCCTCCAACAGGATCCTCCTCGCCTTTGCCACTTTCTTTTGCCATGCATCAAGATTTGTAGCATCTGTCACGGCGGGTTTAGGAACATCATTGTCAATGAATTCCTTCAAGCCATTGTCTTTGAGTATTGCCTTCATCCTGTCCTTCCAAGCAATATAGTTTGCGCTTCTCTCAAGTGCATACTCCAACCTCAAGCCATTGAAATCCATTTCGATCTCGAATCTGTTGTAGCACCAAGAAATTATTTCTGAAAATTCGAATTCTATCCAGTCACAAACTCAGCTCCTAATTCACTTCCGCAATTTCCGGTGCTCTGATACCATGTATAAATTATACAACATGCATGTATATCTTGGATTCACCCGATCTAACAATGTACTAAAGTTAAATACTGAATCGATTCTAAAAATATTTTTGAGGAATTAAAAACACAATCGCTAATCCCATGAAGTAAAGAAGAATCAAATCAAACACAACACAAATAATTTCCCAGGGAAAGCTTGCTGCTCAAAACCCCTCTATCATATATTGTATATTCACCATGGATCATGAAACAATTACATACAAAACTCTTCTCACAAGAGCCCTCCAGTACTCAGCTAATTGTCTCACACTGTGTAACAACCCACACCCTAAGTTCCTACCTCCTAATATTTAACTACTAGTTAAATATAATATACAAACATAAAAACTAACCTTAAAAGATAATTAGAATAATTAATTAAACATTCAAAGGACATCTCATTAATACAAACCATATCATTCGAATGACATATCATTAATACAAACCATATCATCTTACATTCAAAGGACATCTCATTAATGCAAACCATATCATTCGAATGACATATCATTAATACAAACCATATCATCTTACATTCAAAGGACATCTCATTAATGCAAACCATATCATTCGAATGACATATCATTAATACAAACCATATCATCTTACATTCAAAGGACATCTCATTAATACAAACCATATCATTCGAATGACATCTCTTTGAAAACATCCATTTCTACATTTATGGACGTCTTATCTCGATGGAGTTGTGGCGGTGGGATCTTAGCTTGATGGAGTTGTGGCGGTGGGGAGATTGTTAATTAAACAAGAAGACATGAGGGAGGAGGGGATTTTGATTGTTACGGGAAATAGAGAAGGTTGTTGTGAGGAAAGGGAGAAGGCTGTTGTGGTGAAATTGATCAACTATGGAAGGGAGACTTACTGTTCTCGGGATTCTGGGCACAGGGTCAGAGGAGGCATCCTTTGGATTTGGGACTAAATCCTAAATTGGCTGGGAGGAACATTTTGGTTCTGAAATCTGTCCTCTCAGTTGGAGAGGAGGATCACGGTTCCAGCAATTATCAGCTTATTCAGTTCATTCAGCCTTCATCAACTAAATTCTGGTTTGGATCTCATCGTTTCCAGGTATTTCTCTTAGCATCAAATATATAATTGTGTTTCAGCATCAGTTACTTAATGTGTTTCAGCATCAGCTGGTTATTGGGTTTGTGAACTTAGAAATATTTTAAAACCGTGAATCTGTCATTAGATTTTATATTTAAATCCTCTTATAAATTAAATTCTGCTTAAATTTCGATATCAGATAAGAGTTTTACTGCAAATGAAGCTACGAGACCTTACACATGGTATCAAAGCCTCAGTTTGAAACCTTAGGGGCCTTATAGGCCCATTAAATTTTGTTTCCAAGCTTCTGCATGATTAAATTCTGTTTCTAAGTTTCTGCATGTTCAAACCAGTCTATGACTGTCAATATACCACTTCACTGCCTCTACTTCTCATCAATAGCTCCACTTGTGGCTGAAACCGTGGCCTTATACTTTAGGTTCCCCTGGGTGAAAGATAAACAGTAGGTTACAGTTCACTGCTTGAAGAAACAGTCAATGAACTAAGGCAAAACATGTCTCAAAATGTAGAACTTCTTTCATACATCCTACGTTCTCTGAATATGCAAAAGCCTATAAGTTTGAACTCATTGGTGCTGAAATATTCCAAACCATAATGAAGAGTAACCTCAATCTTTTATTTGCCAAACTTCAATTCAGTTATGAGGCTAACTGAAATCTGATATTATAATGGAAGGAACTCATAATTGAATTCTAGAAATCTGAACAGAACTAAAACCAGCAACTAATTGAATATGGTCAATAGTATTATAACAACAATTACTGCTTGAACTAGTAAACACCCATTCTTCATCTTACAAATGGGACCTTTCAGTGCTAGGAATTTTTTTTAGAAAAGTAGGGAGCTATAAGTGGCCCTAGAGAGGTTTCAGGCCGGCCAGACATGGTGACACTGAGGAAGAGGGTAATTGCTGCTCAGGTTGATAAGCTTGTCATGGTGTCCTCTCAAAAAAAAAAAAATTAATGATAATAATCATAAGTTGGTAACCTAGAGATGTGCAAATGATACTCATCCGCGATATGTGCACAAATGACATCGTATGTATATATGCCTCCTGTCAAAGAATCCATTCAAACTGCTTTGCTTAAACGAAGTGACAATGACCGTGCCACGAAGCAACAAGGTCTACGCCCTGCCACTAAATTGCAAGCAGGTCGGTCACATGTCTTCGTCGCGAGTTCTATTTGGATACATTTGAAAGGACACCTGAAGACAAAAGCATAAGCATTTGCTGACACGCAAATTAAATTATGCCTGAAGTCGCTACCCAATTGTTTCTTTGGGCAGCCAGATCGCCATCTAAAGCATTTGCAATAAATTAATAAAATGAAATTTTCGCACATGCACTCAGCTGGCAGAGGTTACAGAGAGCCTCTGTTTCCCCAAGGAGCGGACAATTTGCCAGGCAATGGCTCGAGGCTGTCCCTTTTATTTGACTTTGGTGGAAGAATTGGCACTTTCAGGTGTGCAACAACCATGGAGTTCGACGGGCAAACAACGTGAGTCCTTACACATGGTATACTGATTGTTGTCGTGGACGTTGGATTGCCACCGAGGTTGCATATGATTTGCTGTCAACACCTCAAAATCGACGTGTGTTTAGGGAAGCCACGTTAAGGTTTTTTTTTGCCACCGATATTAATATAGCGTGTCGCCGAAAAAAGGATATAACATATCCGAATTTTTTGTTTACTACTCATCTTAGATTTGATTTCCAACTCAGGAATTGCGGGTTAGACGGTCGTAAATTTAAAAAGTTTTACACATCGAAACCCTTGCTTAAGCCATAACATACGCTGTCCACCTTAATGCATTTACCACCGCAAAGCTTAGCATAGTCTGTAAACTTCCTAATTAGCGGCAGCTAATTGGAATATTCGATTTTGTTCGATTTTGCCATCTATAGTTTATTAATAAATAAAAAGTGAGTGGAGAGGGTCTAACTCACTTAGTGGAATAAAACACCCTCCCCAGTAGCACAACGTTGTGACTTAAAGGGAGCCAAGGGGGGCCAAGCACCACGTAGAGAGGGGGCCCACGTATGCTCTAGAAGCTACTGCGCAGATGAGGATGAGCACGTGGCAAGAGAGAGAGGCTACGTTGAGGAGATGGGCCTTAGGGTTGGAGGAAGGCCAACGCTATAAAAGAGGGAGGAGCCTTCTCATTTCATTCATTCGTTGTTGATGATGTTGAGTTGGTCATTTCGACTTCTTGAGCACACTGGCTGTTTAGCCTATCTACAACGTTGTTTAGTGCATTGAGTGTCTCCGGTCAGAGATCTCGCCGTTAGCCCCGGGGGACTTCGAGTCCCTGCTCGGGAAAGTTTATTTCTTCAGCATTTTGCAAGAGGTTTTGGTGTTTGGGTTTGTTGCGGAGCCGAGCATTCATAGAGACTGCGTAGTCACTGAGAGGGAGGACGCAGTCCATCTAGGAGGTCTTCCGGATCAGGGTTTTTGCAGGAGATTTGAGCCGAGATTTTGAGCAGAGGATCAGCCTTTGCCTTTGGGAGGATTTTGGTGGAGTTTGAGGTGGTATTTCAGTCATTCTTATTTAGCCTCTGTGCAGAGCCTTGGAGGCCAGCGTAATTCCCCAAGGGGGTGTTTTTCGGAGGTCGGCCATTTCTGATATGGTTTCTGGGTTTTGTCGGGATTGGTGAGTAGAGGAGGATTCCAGATTTTCAGCTCATTCCGGCAAGGAGAGCAGCCCCTAGTTATCAGTTCATTTCAGTCGTAGCAGCTACACAACAGTTTTCTAGCAGCTGGGACGCAGTTCAGAAAGCAGCCATTTCTAGTGTATTCTGAGAGTATTTCTTCACTTGCCTTGAGCAAGTTTAGGTGCCATCACTCTGATCACCTATTGAACTTCATTATATTTCTCAGTTTAATAAAATGGCTTAGCATTTCCTCTCTATATTTCTGGATGAGTTGTCGTACATTCTTTCTATGCTATTCTATGTCTACTGCACTGTTATTTTTATATATTCTTGAGCATTCTAGTTCTATACCACTTGGTGTGTTTATTTCATACTCTTAGACAGAGTTTGGAAAGGGCCAAGTAGCCTCTAGATTTCGTCCTCTTTTCAGAGGCGGCATATTTGGTAAACGCCCTCCCAGTCCATCTCTGGTTGGAGTTTGCCGTGTTTTAGAGATATCCCCGAAATGGGATATTACAGTGCAACCTGTGGAGCTAGTTGTCTATGACACCAGGAAAGAGGCCATATATTTGTTACAGAGGCAGGAAGTACAGAGATCGTGAGCGTAGGTTGGAGAACACCTACGGAAAGGGAGACTGTGTTCGGGTGGTGGACACAGAGCAGGAGGAGCCTGTGACAGACGCGGAACAGGAGGAGACTGTATTAGGTTTAGAGCAGAGAGAGCCGATGGAAAACAACACTGAGGCCAAACAGTTTGGGGAGGCACTCCTCAAATCGGTGCAAGATTTAGCGAGGCAGATTGAGGTGATGGGTCAGAGATTCACCGTTGTAGAGGCTAGACAGCGTGAGACCCCACGGGTATTCCAGGTAGGAGAGGGATCAGGTACATCCCACCATTTTCCGGAGCATGGTGCTGCTCAGCGTGATACTATTCAGCCGATGGCTTCACATGCACCTACACGCTCTACCATGCCCACTTTCTTGGGCGCAGACACAGGGGCAGGAGCTCAGCAGGAGGCAGAGCCCAGACACATGGGCGAGTATTTTGCAGAGTATCAGGCATATGGGCAGGAGTTCAGGGATGCTCTCTCATTCCGAGATTTTGTTCAGCTCTAGCAGGACAGTAGAACCCGCGACCATCATAGAGGGCATCGACATTATCATGAGGAGATAGCCACCGCACATCTATCAGATTCCATTTGTAATATTCCGTTTCGGGGATATCTCTAAAACACGGAAAACTCCAACCAGAGATGGACTGGGAGGGCATTTACCGGATATTCCGCCTCTAAAAGAGGACGAGATCCGGAGGCTATCTGGCCCTTTCCAGACTCTGTCTAAGAGTGATAGATAAACACACCAAGTGGTATAGAACTAGAATGCTCAAGAATATATAAGAATAACAGTGCAGCAGACATATAATAACATAGACAGAATATACGGCAACTCATCCAGAAATATAGAGAGGAAATGCTAAGCCATTTTATTAAACTGAGAAATACAATGAAGTACAATAGGTGACCAGAGTGATGGCACCTAAACTTGCTCAAGGCAAGTGAAGAAATACTTCCAAAATATACAAGAAATGGCTGCTCTCTGAACTGCGTCCCAGCTGCTGGAAAACTACGGTGTAGCTGCTACTGCTGGAATGGACTGAAGTCTAGGGGCTGATCCCCTTGCCGGAATGAGCTGAAAATCTGCAATCCTCCTCTACTCACCAATCCCGACAAAACCCAGAAACCATATCAAAAATGGCCGACCCCCGAAAACCTCCAGAAAATACCCCCTTGGGGAATTATGCTGGCCTCCAAGGCTCTGCGCAGAGGCTAAATGGAAATGACTGAAACACCGCCTCAAACTCCACCAAAATCCTCCCACAAGCAAAGGCTGGTCCTCTGCTCAAAATCTCAGCTCAATCTCCTGCAAAAATCCCGATCTGGAGCACCTCCAAAATGGACTGCGTCCTCTCTCCCAGTGACTGCGCAATCTCTATGAAAGCCCAGCTCCGCAACAAACCCAAACACCAAAACCTCTCACAAAATATTGAAGAAATAACCTTGCCCGAGCAGGCACTCGAAGTCCCCCGGGGCTAAGGGCGAGATCTCCGACCGGAGACACTCAATGCACTAAACAGTGCTGCAGACAGGCTAAACAGCCAGCGTGCTCAAGAAGACAAAACGTCTAGCTCAATATCATCAACAACAGAATGAATCAAATGAGAAGGCACCTCCCTCTTTTATAACGTTGGCCTTCCTCCAACCCTAAGGCCATCTCCTCAACGTAGCCTCCATCTCTTGCCACGTGCCCAACCTCTCCTGCGCAGAAGCTTCTAGAGCTAACGTGGGCCTCCTCTCTACGTGGTGCTTGGCCCCCTTGGCTCCCCCTCAAGTCACAACGTTGTGCTACTAGGAGGGTGTTTTATTTTACTTAAGTGAGTTAGACCCTCTCCACTTACTTTTTATTTATTTATAAACTATAGACGACAAAACTAAACAAAATCGAATATTCCAATTAGCTGTCGCTAATTAGGAATATTACAGTCTCCCCCGACAAAATGTTGCTTGTCCTCAAGCAACTGAAGTGATGGATGCTGCAAAATCTTCTCACTCTCCCAAGTGGCATCCTCATCCAACAAATTCTTCCACCTCACCAAGAATTCCCGCACTGTCCTGCTCCGTAGTTGCTTCTCCCTGGTATCAATAATAATCCCTGGCTGCAACACCAAGTGCCCCTCATCATCCATGGGTGGTAGCTCCTCTGTCACTGTTACCTGCTGCCCCAGCGCCTTCTTCAGGCATGATACATGAAAAACGTTGTGGATTTTGCTGCCTTGGGGCAGCTCCAACTCATACGCAACCTGCCCAATCCTGTGTATCACCCTGTATGGCCTGTAAAAGCGAGGCTTGAGCTTCTCAGCTCCCTTCTGCTTCAACAACGACTGTCGGTATGGCTGTAATTGTAGGTAGACCAAGTCCCCTACCTCAAACTGTCTCTCCACCCGACCTCTATCGGCATACAACTTCTGCTGGTTTTGTGTTGTAGTCATATTGTCCTTGATAGCTCGGAGGATGTCCTGACTCTCTTGGATCCAAATCTTGGCTCTAGGAGCCTTGCTAGCACCGAACATCACATCAGCAAAATATAAGGAATGATACCCATACAAAGCATAAAACGGTGACATACCAATGGACATGTGATGTGTCGTGTTGTAGCAGTACTCCCCCAAATGCAACCACCTCGGCCATGCTCGCTGCTGCCCACTTACATAAGTGCATGAAAGTAACTTAGAGCCATGTTATTTATCTCCGTCCTCTTGTCAAAGTCATGGTGATAAGCTGGTACTAGTATCAACTATTGTCCCCACATTGGAAAGCTCTGCCAAAATCCACTCATGGAAAGCGGTACATACGTCAGCGTAGTGGTTTAGGAAGACCATGTGCTTTGAGAAACCTCTACAGAGAGAATGACTCAGCCTGTCTTTCTTTGTGTAATGCGCGAGATATGGCGAAAAAGTGCACATACTTTGTTGGCTGAATCTAACGGCGACAAGATACAATCCTTACTTACTGCACCATGGGCAACTTTGTGATGAAGTCCATCAGTGAAATCTCCTTTCTGGAATGGGAAGGGGCTGCAACAATCTGTGGGATGGACTCATCTCCTTGTTCTACGCGACAAACATCGCACTCCCTGATGTGCTGGAGTACGTCCTCCTTGAGGCCCTTCCATGAGAACCTCTCTCTAATGGCCATGTAGGTTTTGGTAAACCCCTGATGGCCGGCCAATGGTGAATCATGTGATGCCTGAAGTATCTTCTTCTTGAGTTGAGATCCCTCAGTCAAGAAGATCCGGTCTCTGTAGTAGATGATCTCATCGACCACCCTGTACCTGTCATTCGCCACCTATCCATCTAGAACCTCACATGCAAATCTGTCCTTGGAGTACTCAACTAAAAGTCGAGCCCTCCAGTCTGTATCCAAGCCCATAAGGGACAACGTGGCTGGTCTACGTGAAAGGGCATCTGCTACCACGTTGTTCTTACCCTTGACATACTCAATATAGAAATCACTTATGTGAATCTTCTTGATCCACTCCTGTTTCACCTCTCCATGGTGCCTATCAAAAAGAACTTGTTGTTGTGATGGGTCTCTTTTGAACCTGTTCTCTACCAAATACTATCGGAATTTGGCCAAGGCATGCATAATGGCCAACATCTCCTTGTCGTATATAGAATACAACCTCTCGTGCGGAAGGAGCTTCCGGCTCTCAAAGGCTATAGGGTGTCCCCCCTGCATCAATATTGCACCGATCCCCTCTCCCGACGCATCACACTCCAAGACAAATGGCTGCGCAAAATCCGGCAATGCAAGCACTGGGCAGCTACTCATCACCTCCTTGAGCCTATCAAAGGCTCGCTGCGCTATATCCGACCAACTGAATGCCCCCTTCTTCGTCAGATCTGTAAGGGGTGCAGCAAGCTGTGAGAAACCTTTGACGAACTTCCTGTAATAAGTACATATGCCAATGAACCCTCGAAGTTCCATCACGTTCCTCCACTCCGGCCAATCTCTGATGGCTCTAATCTTCTCCTCATGGACCCTCACTCCATCCACTCCAATAATGTGACCCAAATACAACATCTCCGTCATCCCAAACTCACACTTGGAGAGCTTAGTATAGAACTGTTTCTCTTCCAAGATGCGTAGCACTGCCTCTATATGCTGGAGATGCTCCTCCCAAGTCCTGCTATATATGAGTATGTCATCGAAGAAGACCAATACAAACTTCCTCAGATGACTACGGAAGATATGGTTCATGCAAGACTAATAGGTGGCTGGTGCATTGGTCAGCCCAAAAGGCATAATCAAAAACTCAAAGTGCCCATAATGACACCTGAAGGCGGTCTTGGGAATGTCCTATTCCCTCACGCGAATCTGATGGTACCCTGATCTCAAATCAATCTTTGAGAAGAACTTAGCTCCTCTCAGCTCATCCATCAACTCATCGATCCTGGGTATAGGATACCTGTTCTTCAGGGTCTTCTTGTTTAGGGCCCTGTAGTCAATGCACATCCTCAAGGTGTCGTCCTTCTTCTTCACCAACACTACAAAAGAAGCAAACGGACTCGTGCTCGGTTTGATGTGCCCAAGAGCCAGCGACTCCTGAATGGCCCGCTCAATCTCATCCCGATAGGCTTTGGGATGCCTATAGGGGGTAGTGATCACCACCTGAATACCCTGCTCAAGCTCAATGGTGTGCTCAAACCCTCGGTCCGGTGGCCGACCTGGAAGTATATCCCCAAACACTGCATCATACCTGTCAAGGATGGCCTGTATATCTGGATGAACTGCTCGACCGGTGGTCTCTGCCTCTGATGCCCGCAACTCAACCGCCCACTCTATGTCTCCCTTCTGAAAATTTGCCTCCATCCGGTGTGCCGAAGCTGTCTGAGGTGGGTAAGTGTGCATCCCGCGGATCTTCTCATGCTTCCCGGTCTTCTTATCATCCCACTCCATATCTAAGGCCTCCCAATCCGTGCTGACCTTCCCCAGAGTAATCAACCACTGAACGCCCAATACCACATTGGTATCTGGTATGTTGACCACGAAAAAGTGATCGGTCACGGTGTAGGTACCCATCGTCACTACCAACTCTGGAACATACCGGGCACACTGCATTGTTTGGGCTCCTGGGACAAAGACTGAAAATCCGTCAAAGCTATTAGTCGGTATACCCCTCCGCTCGACCATCTGTGCATCAATGAAGTTGTGGGTCGCCCCACTATCAACCAAGACTGACACTCGCTGGCCACGTACTGTCCCTCGTACGCGCAGCGTCAAATACTTAGGAACTCCTCGCAAGGCTGCAAGGGTCCCTCCGGTGGGTGCAAACGCTGCACCTCCTGTCCCTGGGGGTGGAGGTGGTAACTGATCCTGGGCCGTCTAACTATCTCCTGCCTCCTCATCCTCTTCCCCGCTATCATTGGAGAAGACCTCAATGAAGTGTGCTTTGCCAGCAACACACCTATGCCCTGGTTCCCACGGCTCCTGAGAAGTGAAGCACAGCCGCTTCTTCCTCAGCTCCCTCCTGGCATCATCATCTATCTGGGCCCGTCCTTGATTCCCCTTTGGAGGAGGAACCCTCACATCCTTCCCCTTGGGCTGGAAACCCTGTCTCTGGGGGTAAGGTGTCCGCATCCTGGGCAATGCATCCTGTAAGTCCCTGGTCTTGCTAATAGCATCCTGGAGTGTAGCTGGTCTAGTAGATCTGACTAGACCCCAAAGTGGCTCTGCCAATCCCTCCACAAACATATAGATCATCTGAGCCACAGATAGATCTGGCACCATCACTGAAACCCTCAAGAAATCTGCAATGTATGTCTCTGGGCTCCCCGTCTGCTTGAGTCTTGTCAGCTCAACAAAATGTTGTTCCGGATCCCTCCGGTCAAAATGCTTCATCAACCTCCTGGTAAACTCGGCATATGTCGTCACTGTAGAATGTCCGAGTGTAACCATCCCATGGAACCACCAGTCCTGGGCCTCACCATCCAAATGTAATGTCGCCACCTTGATGGCCTCCATCTCCGACATCTGGTTAAGCTGGAAACAGATGTCCAGCTTCTCCACCCAAGACTTTGCCGAACTGTTTGATGAGCCATTAAACGTAGGCAAATGGAATCTGCTAGATGTGCGGTGGGAATCTCCATCATGGTAATGTCAGTGCCCTCTATGATGGTCGCGGGGTCTACTGTCCCGCTAGAGCTGAACAGAATCTCAGAATGAGAGAGCATCCCTGAACTCCTGCCCATAGGCCTGATACTCTGCAAAATACTCGCCCATGTGTCCGGGCTCTGCCTCCTGTTGGGCTCCTGCCCCTGTGTCTGCTCCCAAGAAAGTGGGCATGGTAGAGCAGGTAGGTACACGTGAAGCCATCGGCTGAGGAGTATCACACTAAGCAGCACCATGCTCCGGCAAATGATGGGATGTACCTGATCCCTCTCCTACTTGGAAAACCTGTGGGGTCTCACGCTGTCTAGCCTCCACAGCGGTGAATCTCTGACCCATCACCTCAATCTGTCTAGTTAAATCCTGCACCGATTTAAGGAGTGCCTCCCCAAACTTTTTGGCCTCTGTATCATCTGCCATCGGCCCTCTCTGCTCTGAATCTAATACAGGCTCCTCCTGCTCTGCATCTGTCATAGGCTCTCTCTCCTGCTCTGTGTCCACCACCTGAACACAATCTCCCTCTCTGTAGGTGTTCTCCAACCTACGCTCACGGTCTCTGTACTTCCTACCTCTATAACAAATATATGGTCTCTTCCCTGGTGTCATAGACCACAGGTTGAGCCAAAACTATGCTCTGATACCACTGTAATATCCCGTTTCGGGGATATCTCTAAAACACGGAAAACTCCAACCAGAGATGGACTGGGAGGGCATTTACCGGATATTCCGCCTCTGAAAAAGGACGAGATCAGGAGGCTATCTGGCCCTTTCCAGACTCTGTCTAAGAGTGATAGATAAACACACCAAGTGGTATAGAACTAGAATGCTCAAGAATATATAAGAATAACAATGCAGCAGACATATAATAACATAGACAGAATATACGGCAACTCATCCATAAATATAGAGAGGAAATGCTAAGCCATTTTATTAAACTGAGAAATACAATGAAGTACAATAGGTGATCAAAGTGATGGCACCTAAACTTGCTCAAGGAAAGTGAAGAAATACTCTCAGAATATACAGGAAATGGCTGCTCTCTGAACTGCGTTCCAGCTGCTGGAAAACTGCTATGTAGCTGCTATTGCTAGAATGGACTGAAGTCTAGGGGCTGATCCCCTTGCCAGAATGAGCTGAAAATCTGCAATCCTCCTCTACTCACCAATCCCGACAAAACCTAGAAACCATATAAAAAATGGCCGACCCACGAAAACCTCCAGAAAACACCCCCTTGGGGAATTACGCTGGCCTCCAAGGCTCTGCGCAGAGGCTAAATGGAAATGACTGAAACACCGCCTCAAACTCCACCAAAATCCTCCCATAGGCAAAGGCTGATTCTCTACTCAAAATCTCGGCTCAATCTCCTGCAGAAATCCCGATCCAGAGCACCTCCAAAATGGACTGCGTCCTCTCTCACAGTGAGTGCGCGGTCTCTATGAAAGCCTAGCTCCGCAAGAAACCCAAACACCAAAACCTCTCATAAAATACTGAAGAAATAACCTTGCCCGAGTAGGCACTCGAATTCCCCCAGGGCTAAGGGCGAGATCTCCAACCGGAGACACTCAATGCACTAAACAGTGCTGCAGACAAGCTAAACAGCCAACTTGCTCAAGAAGACAAAATGTCTAGCTCAATATCATCAACAACAGAATGAATCAAATGAGAAGGCTCCTCCCTCTTTTATAACGTTGGCCTTCCTCCAACCCTAAGGCCATCTCCTCAACGTAGCCTCCATCTCTTGCCACGTGTCCAACCTCTCCTGCACAAAAGCTTCTAGATCTAACATGGGCCTCCTCTCTACGTGGTGCTTGGCCCCCTTGGCTCCCCCTTAAGTCACAATGTTGTGCTACTAGAAGGGTGTTTTATTTTACTTAAGTGAGTTAGACCCTTTCCACTCACTTTTTATTTATTTATAAACTATAGACGGCAAAACTAAACAAAATTGAATATTCCAATTAGCTGTCGCTAATTAGGAATATCACACCATTTGCCTACGTTTGATGGGTCATCAAACAGTTCGGCAAAGTCTTGGGTGGAGAAGCTGGACATCTATTTCCAGCTTCACCAGATGTCGGAGACGGAGGCCATCAAGGTGGCGACATTACATTTGGACGGTGAGGCCCAGGACTGGTGGTTCCATGGGATGGTCACACTCGGACACTCTACAGTGACGACGTATGCCGAGTTTACCAGGAGATTGATGGAACGATTTGACAAGAGGGATCCGGAACAACACTTTGTTGAGCTGACGAGGCTCAAGCAGACGGGGAGCCCAGAGACATACATTGCAGATTTCTTGAGGGTTTCAGTGATGGTGCCAGATCTATCCGCAACACGGATGATCTATATGTTTGTGGAGGGGTTAGCAGAACCACTTCGGGGTTTAGTGAGATCTACTAGACCGACTACACTCCAGGATGCTATTAGCAAGACGCGGGATTTACAGGATGCATTGCCCAGGACTCGTACACCTTATCCCCAGAGACAGGGTTTCCAGCCCAAGGGAAAGGATGTGAGGATCCCACCTCCAAAGGGGAATCCAAGACGAGCACAGATAGATGATGATGCCAGGAGGGAGCTGAGGAAGAAGCGGCTGTGCTTCACTTGTCAAGAGCCGTGGGCACCAGGGCATAGGTGTGCTGCTGGAAAAGCACACTTCATTGAGGTCTTCTCCGATGATAGCGGGGAAGAGGATGAGGAGGATGATGAGGAGGCAGGAGATAGTCAGACGGCCCAGGATCAGTTGCCACCTCCACCTCCAGGGACAGGAGGTGCAGCTTTTGCACCCATAGGAGGGACCCTTGTAGCCTTGCGAGGAGTTCCCAAGTATTTGACGCTGCGCGTATGGGGGATAGTACGTGGCTAACAAGTGTCAATTTTGGTTGACAGTGGGGCAACCCACAACTTCATTAATGCATATATGGTCGAACAAAGAGGTATACCGACCGAGAGCTTTGACGGATTTTCAGTTTTGGTCCTAGGAGCCCAGACAATGCAGTGTGCCCGGTATGTTCCAGAGTTGGCAGTGACGATGGGTACCTACACCGTGACCGATCATTTTTTCGTGGTCAACATACCGGATACCAATGTGGTATTGGGTGTTCAGTGGTTGATTACTCTGGGGAAGGTCACCATAGATTGGGAGGCCTTAGAGATGGAGTGGGATGATAAGAAGACCGGGAAGCACAACAAGATCCGCGGGATGCACACTTACCCACCTCAGACTGTTTCGGCACACCGGATGGAGGCAGATTTCCGGAAGGGTGATATAGAGTGGGCGGTTGAGTTGCGGGCATCAGAGGTAGAGACCACCGGTCAGGCAATTCATCCTGATATACAGGCCATCCTTGACAGGTATGAGGCAGTGTTTGGGGATATACCACCAGGTCGGCCACCAGACCGAGGGTTCGAGCACACCATAGAGCTTGAACAAGGCATTCAGGCAGTGATTACTACCCCCTATAGACATCCCAAAGCCTATCGAGATGAGATTGAGCGGGCCATCCAGGAGTTGCTGGCTCTTGGGCACATCAGACGGAGCACGAGTCTATTTGCTTCTTCCGTGGTGTTGGTGAAGAAGAGGACGACACCTTGAGGATGTGTATTGACTACAGGGCCTTGAACAAGAAGACCCTGAAGCACAGGTATCCTATACCCAGGATCGATGAGTTGATGGATGAGCTGAGAGGAGCCAAGTTCTTCTCGAAGATTGATTTTAGATCAGGGTACCATCAGATTCGCGTGAGGGAACAGGACATTCCCAAGACTGCCTTCAGGTGTCATTATGGGCACTTTGAGTTTTTGGTTATGCCTTTTGGGCTAACCAATGCACCAGCTACTTTTCAGTCTTGCATGAACCATATCTTCCGCAGTCATCTGAGGAAGTTTGTATTGGTCTTCTTCGATGACATACTCATATATAGCAGGACATGGGAGGAGCATCTCCAGCATATAGAGGCAGTACTACATATCTTGGAAGAGCAACAGTTCTATGCTAAGCTCTCCAAGTGTGAGTTTGGGATGACGGAGATGTTGTATTTGGGGTACATTATTGGAGTGGACGGAGTGAGGGTCCATGAGGAGAAGATTAGGGCCATCAGGGATTGGCCGGAGCCGAGGAACGTGACGGAACTTCGAGGGTTCATTAGTATATGTACCTATTACATGAAGTCCGTCAAAGGTTTCTCACAGCTTGTTGCACCCCTTACAGATTTGACAAAGAAGGGGGCATTCAGTTGGTCGGATACAGCGCAGCGAGCCTTTGATAGGCTCAAGGAGGTGATGAGTAGCTACCCAGTGCTTGCATTGCTGGATTTTACGCAGCCATTTGTCTTGGAGTGTGATGCGTCGGGAGAGGGGATCGGCGCAGTATTGATGTAGGGAGGACACCCTATAGCCTTTGAGAGCTGGAAGCTCCTTTCATACGAGAGGTTGTATTCTATATACGACAAGGAGATGTTGGCCATTATGCATGCATTGGCCAAATTCCGGCAGTATTTGGTAGGGAACAGGTTCAGGGTGAGGACTGATCACAACAGCCTCAGGTTCTTTTTGGAGCAGAAGCAGCTACAGGAAGAGGCAGCAGAAGTGGATCAATAAGATCCAAGCATATGACTTTGACATTGAGTATGTCAAGGGTAAGAATAACATGGTAGCAGATGCCCTTTCACGTAGACCAGCCACGTTATCTCTTATGAGCTTGGATACAGATTGGAGGGCTCGACTTTTAGTGGAGTACTCCAAGGACAAATTTGCATGTGAGGTTCTGGATGGACAGGTGGCGGATGACAGGTACAGGGTGGTCGATGAGATCATCTACTACAGGGACAGGATCTTCTTGACTGAGGGATCTCAGCTCAAGAAGAAGATACTCCAGGCATCACATGATTCACCATTGGCAGGCCATCAGGGGTTTACCAAAACCTACAGGGCCATTAGAGAGAGGTTCTCATGGAAGGGCCTCAAGGAGGACGTACTCTAGCACATCAGGGAGTGCGATGTTTGTTAGAGGAACAAGGGGGAGATGAGCCATCCCGCAGGATTATTGCAGCCTCTTCCCATTCCGGAGGGGAAATGGGAGAGTATCTCGATGGACTTCATCACAGGGTTGCCCATGGTGCAGGGCAAGGATTGTATCTTTGTCGTTGTTGATCGACTGACAAAGTATGCACATTTTTTTGCCATATCCGCGCACTACACAGCAGCACAAGTGGCCAAGTTGTTCTTCAGGGAGGTTTTCAGGGTGCATGGTCTTCCTAAGACCATCGTCAGTGACAGGGACAGCTGCTTCATGGGCGGATTTTGGCAGGAGCTTTTCCGGTTAGTGGGGACGGAGTTGACACCGAGTACCAGTTATCACCCAAAGACGGATGGACAGACGGAGATAGTTAACAAGTGGCTTGAGGGCTACTTTCATAACTATGTCAGTGGGCCGCAGCGAGCATGGCTGAAGTGGTTGCATCTGGGGGAGTACTGCTATAACACGACACATCACATGTCCATTGGTATGTCACCATTTTATGCTTTGTATGGGTATCATTCCTTATCTTTTGCTGATGTGATGTTCGGTGCTAGCAAGGCTCCTAGAGCCAAGATTTGGATCCAAGAGAGTCAGGACATTCTCCGAGCTCTCAAGGATAATATGGCTACAGCACAAAACCAGCAGACGCTGTATGCTGACAGAGGTCAAGTGGAGAGACAGTTTGAGGTAGGGGATTTGGTCTACCTACGATTACAGTCATACCGACAGTCGTCACTGAAGCAAAAGGGAGTTAAAAAGCTCAAGCCCCGCTTTTACGGGCCATATAGGGTGATACGCAGGATTGGACAGGTTGCGTATGAGTTGGAGCTGCCCCAAGGCAGCAAGATCCATAACGTTTTTCATGTATCATGCCTGAAGAAGGCACTGGGGCAGCAGGTGACAGTGACAAATGAGCTGCCACCCACGGATGATGAGGGGCATTTGGTGTTGCAGCCAGAGGCTATTATTGATACCAGGAAGAGGCAACTATGGAGCAGGACAGTCCGGGAATTCTTGGTGAGGTGGACGAATTTGCCGGATGAGGATGCCACTTGGGAGAGTGAGAAGATTTTGCAGCATCCATCACTTCAGTTGCTTGAGGACAAGCAACATTTTGCTGGGGGAGACTGTAATATTCCTAATTAGCAGTGGCTAATTGGAATATTCGATTTTGCTCAATTTTGCCGTCTATAGTTTATTAATAAATAAAAAGTGAGTGGAGAGGGTCTAACTTCACTTAGTGGAATAAAACACCCTCCCTAGTAGCACAACGTTGTGACTTAAAGGGGAGCCAAGGGGGGCCAAGCACCACGTAGAGAGGGGGCCCACGTATGCTCTAGAAGCTACTGTGCAGATGAGGATGAGCACGTGGCAAGAGAGAGAGGCTACGTTGAGGAGATAGGCCTTAGGGTTTTGGAGGAAGGCCAACGTTATAAAAGAGGGAGGAGCCTTCTCATTTCATTCATTCGTTTTTGATGATATTGAGCTGGTCATTTCGACTTCTTGAGCACGATGGCTGTTTAGCTTGTCTGCAGCACTATTTAGTGCATTGAGTGTCTCCGGTCGGAGATCTCGCCATTAGCCTCAGGGGACTTCGAGTGCCTACTCGGGCAAGGTTATTTCTTCATCATTTTGTGGGAGATTTTGGTGTTTGGTTTTGTTGTGGAGCCATGCATTCATAGAGACTGCGCAGTCACTGAGAGGGAGGACACAGTCCAACTAGGAGGTGTTTTGGATCGGGGTTTTTGCAGGAGATTTGAGCCGAGATTTTGAGCAGAGGATCAGCCTTTGCCTTTGGGAGGATTTTGGTGGAGTTTGAGGTGGTATTTAAGCCATTCCTATTTAGCCTTTGCGCGGAGCCTTGGAGGCTAGCGTAATTCCCTAAGGGGGTGTTTTTTGGAGGTCGGCCATTTCTGATATGGTGTCTGGGTTTTGTCGGGATTGGTGAGTAGAGGAGGATTCCAGATTTTCAGCTCATTCTGGCAAGGGAGAAGCCCCTAGTTATCAGTTCATTTCAGTGGTAGCAGCTACACGACAGTTTTCCAGCACCTGGGACGCAGTTAAGAGAGCATCCATTTTTGGTGTATTCTGAGAGTATTTCGTCACTTGCATTGAGCAAGTTTAGGTGCCATCACTCTGATCACCTATTGTACTTCATTATATTTCTCAGTTTAATAAAATGGCTTAGCATTTCCTCTCTATATTTCTGGATGAGTTGCCGTACATTCTTTCCATGTTATTATATGTCTGCCGCACTGTTATTTTTATATATTCTTGATGCATTCTAGTTCTATACCACTTGGTGTGTTTATTTCATACTCTTAGACAGAGTCTGGAAAGGGCCAGGTAGCCTCCAGATTTCGTCCTCTTTTCAGAGGCGGCATATCTGGTAAACGCCCTCCCAGTCCATCTCTGGTTGGAGTTTGCCGTGTTTTAGAGATATCCCCGAAACGGGATATTACATTAGTCCAAAAACAACTGTGTCACATGTGGATGTTTTTCATTGTATTTTGTTCAGATTGTTTGAGCACTTAGATTTATTTCTGCAACATTATTTGTGTAGACTGCTTCAGAAATTGCTTTGATATTTCACAGTAATGAAATAATTATGTAACATAATAGAAGTAATTCAGATTTGTTGTAGTAGGACTTCGGATCTAGGATTTTTCACAACCATTCCAATGGGTGGTGCTGATGTTGTACTAGGAGTCAAATGGTTACAATCTTTTGGGGACGATAACTTTTAATTTTCAAGAACTTTTCTTGAATATTTTTTGGGAAGGAAGTTGAATTAAGGGGTATTGCAGGGAAACCAGGAAAGATAATCTACTCTAATGTCATGACAAAGCATCTAAAGAAAGAACAACAAGGCGTAATTGCACAATTTTACTCACTAGAGGTTCAAACATCGAAATCGTCTAATTCTCCAGATCTCCAAAAAGTCTTGGACAATCATTCCAAGGTGTTTGAGACTCCCAAAGGCCTCACACCTATTCGTGATCATGATCATGTTATTCATTTGATTCCAGGAAGTGTTCCTCCAAACATCAGGCCCTACAGATATCCTTATGCCCAAAAGAGTGAGATTGAACGTATGGTTGCAGAAATGCTAGAGGCTAGTATAATTCAACCTATTCAAAGTTCTTTCTTTGCTCCAGTAGTATTAGTGCACAAGGATGGATCTTGGCGTATGTGTTCGGATTATAGGGAGCTCAACAAGCTCACTATTAAAGATAAATTTCCCATTCCTGTCATTGATGAATTGTTGGATGAATTACATGGAGCAATTTACTTCACCAAGCTAGGTCTTCGTTCAGGATATCATCAAATTAGAATGAAGACTGAAGACATTTCGAAAACAACATTCAAAACTCATGAGGGTCATTATGAATTTTTGGTCATGCCTTTTGGCCTTACTAATGCACCTTCCACATTTCAAGGTTTGATGAATTTTATTTTCAAACCCGTAGAAAATTTGTGTTAGTATTTTTTGATGATATACTAATCTACAACAAGTCTTGAAAGGATCACGTTCAACATGTTGACAAAGTGCTCAAACTATTGCAGGAGAAAAAATTATATGAAAAAATTTCCAAATGTTTCTTTGGAGTATAGGAGGTGGAATATTTGGGTCATATTGTATCTCATGAGGGTGTTAAGGTATACCCTAACAAAACTAAAACCATTAAGGAATGGAAAATCCCCACAACCATAAAGTATTTTCGAGGATTTCTCAGGTTGATAGGGTATTATCGCAAGTTTGTTAAGAATTATGGGAGAATAGCGGCACCTTTAACATCATTACTGAAAAAATATGCATTTTCTTGGACCCCAGAAGCAACTAAGGCCTTTGCACATCCTAAAGAGACAATTTGCCAAGCACCGGTCTTAGCTACGCTAGATTTTACAAAAACCTTTATTGTGGAATGTGATGCCTCAAGAAATGGAATTGGTGCGGTTTTAATGCAAGAAGGAAGACCCATTGCTTTTGAAAGTTGTCCAATCAAAGGAAATTATTTACACAAACCTATTTATGAGAAGGAAATGTTGGCAATACTACATGCACTAAAGCAATGGCAACCTTACCTAATAGGAAGACACTTCAAGGTAAAAACAAATCATGATAGTCTTAAATACTTTTTGGAACAAAGATTATCTTCAAAATAACAACAAAAATGGGTCACAAAGATGTTGGGTCACAAAGATAATAATCTACAAAAAAAGGAAACAAAATGCTGTTGCAGATGCACTCTCAGGAAATGATGAGGATGTGGATGCATTGCTTTGTGCCATTTCTATTATCCAACCTGTGTGGATAACCAAAGCAAGGGGTGAATGGAAGAATGATGAAGAGGTGTGGACACTCATTCAAAAGTTGCAGCAAGATCCTAGTACATTTGATACATTTAGCTAGAAAAATGATTCATTATGGTACAAAGATCGCTTATATCTTTGTAAGGATTCCCAACAGAAACAAAACATTCTTTTGGAATTGCACACCTCTCCCTTAGGAGGGCACTTAGGATTTTTAAAAACTTACCACAGGGTCAAGAAGGATTTTTTGGGATGGCCTTAAATCTGATATTCAAAAGTTTGTGGTAGAATGTTTGGTTTGCCAACAAAATAAAGTTGAGACAATTAGGACCCCGAGTCTGTTACAACCTTTAGCCATTCCAAGTCAACGTTATGAGGAGGTCTCAATGGATTTTATCACAGCTTTACCCCAGTCTGAAGGAAAGAGTGTCATCATGTGTAATATCCTAAATTGGGATTTAATAGTAATATAGAACAAAATAGACTAAAAACTACAACAAAACGAAATACACCATTAAACAGAGAATTTGGAAAAGAGTGTCATCATTTTATTAATATGTCGGAAAAGAGTACAAGTATGGTGCTCTAATCAAAGCAAAACTCCTGTTGTAAATAGCTCTGTGTGGCTCAATCAATGCGCTGCCTAGCCCAGAAAATGCTGTTGCTGGCTATCTTCGGACTGCTGGTTAGGATGCCTCTCGTACTCTGAAAATTCCAATAATTGAACACCAGACTCTCCTCAATAAACCCATAAAAACCCGTGAAGGGTTTGCTGAAACCTCGACCCCGGAAATTGGCACTTTTGGGCTTGGCACACTGCTTTGCTAGGGAAATCGAACCTCTGACTGAAATTGCTGAGAAATGCCTTCGGAAAGTTACCAAAATCCTTGGTAGGAGGTGGCTAGCCTCCCCTCCAAATCTCCTGTTGAAACTCCTCTGCTATCCACACTCCTGACACCCACACCAAATTGGACTGCGCAATCATTGCACACTCTACTCTGCCTCTGTGCAGTCCTGAAGGGGCCATGCTCTTCCTGTTGCTGTTACTGTGTAATTCTCTCATCAAAATGCAGGACTCCTCTCCTGAGTGGGCACTCCAAGTCCCCCGAGGTAGAGGTTGAGATCTCCGCTTGAAGATCTTGTGTGCTAAACAACAATGCAAACTTGGCTCTCCGACTCTAGCGTACTTAGTCAAAATGACAAAGAGAAAATAAAATGAATGGATACGGAATGAGCCTTTCCTTCTTCCTTTTGTCCATTGAGGCCCAACGTATTCCTTGGGCCCCACGTTGGCCTGCGCTGCCTCTCCTTGGGCCAATCACATGCTGCCTTTCTCCAGCCAATCCCACGCTGCCCTTTTCGTGCCTTTTCTACGCTACCACCTAAGGCCAATTCGACCCCACTGCTAAAGCCACAATTTTCCCTTTGGGACTTTAGAGAAAGACTTTATTTGGCTTAATTATTATTTGTGGGTCCCCTACCCACTTTATTTACGCCTAACATTAGGAAATGCCAAAATTAATCAAAATTAATACTCCAATTAGCTGACTGCTAATTTGGAATATTACAGTCCTCCCACCAAAATTTTGCTTGTCCTCAAGCAATTGCAAAGATGGGTGCTGAAAAATTTGTTCCCCCTCCTGCTATCCCAAAGGCTTCTTCAGGCATCACACATGGAAAATGTTGTGGATCTGGCTCCCCTGTGGCAACTCCAACTCATATGCCACCTCTCCAACCTGCCAGACAACTCTATACGGCCCATAAAATCGAAGCTTGAGCTTAGACTGTCTGTATGGCTGAAGCCAGAGGTACACCAAGTCCCCCACCTCAAACTGCCTCTCTACGCGGCCTCGATTTGCATACATATTTTGTTGATTTTGTGCTGCCCTCAAGTTATCCTCGAGAGCCTTGAGGATGTCCTGACTCTCTTGGATCCAGTCTTTTGCTCCGGGGGCCTTACTTGCCCTGAACATAGCATCAGCAAATGTTAATGCATCATAACCATACAAAGCACAAAAAGGGAACATACCAATAGACATATGGAAAGTGGTGTTGTAGCAGTACTCCCCCAAGTGTAGCCAACGCAACCGGGCCTTCTACTACCCTGTAACATAGTTCTGCAAGTAGCCCTCCAGTCACTTGTTCGCTATCTCCGTCTGCTCGTCGGTTTGTGGATGGTAGCTCGTGTTCGGTGTGAGCTCTACGCCCACCAGTCGGAACAACTCCTGCCAAAATCCTCCCATAAATCTGTTGTCCCGGTCACTATCTATGGTATTTGGAAGACCATGTAGCTGAAAAATATATCTAAAAAACAAATCAGCCACCTGTGAGGCTGTGTACCGAGCTGAAATAGCAAAGAAATGTGCATACTTCATCAACCGGTCAACTACGACGAAGATGCAGTCCTTGCCTTGCGCCATGGGCGACCCCGTGATGAAGTCCATCAATATGCTCTCCCACTTCCCCTCTGGAATGGGAAGCGGCTGCAACAACCCAGCTGGATGAGTCAACTCTCACTTGTTCCTCTGGCAGACTATGCACTCTCGAACATGTCGGAGTACATCCTCCTTAAGGCCCTTCCAGGAGAACCTCTCTTTGATGGTTCTGTAGGTCTTGGTAAACCCATGGTGCCCTGATAGTGGGGAATCATGTGATGCATGCAGGATCTTCTCCCGCAATCGAGAGTTGGCCATAAAAAAATCCGATCTCGATAGTAGATGACCTCATTCATCACCCGATACCGATCATTCGGCACCTGCCCACCAACACCTCACATGCAAACTGATCCTTCAAGTACTCCACCAATAACTGCGCCCTCCAATCTGCTTCTATACTCATAAGGGAGATGGACGCTGGCCTCCGAGACAAGGCATCAACCACCACATTGTTCTTCCCTTTGACATACTCAATGTCAAAGTCATAGGCTTGGATCTTACTAACCCACTTCTGTGTTGAGATTTTGTGTAGTTGGGGTAGCATCGGATGTGCTCTTGCCCTGAAACTTTGTGGAGAGGCTAAGAAACACATCACCTCCAAAACCCAGAAAGTGTTTGGAGAAATTTCATCTGGTGTTGAAGTTATTCAAACAATTAATTATTTTGATGTAATTCCTAAGTCTAAACTTAGGGAAATTAAATAATTAAAGTGAATAAATTAACACATGTGCTGAAATGTTCTAAGTGATGCGGATCAAACAATATTTTAATCTCAATTGTTGATAAGTGATTTAATCATGGCTGTTGATGTGTTCAACAAAAAAGTATAAGAGAAAGGCTTGAGGGTCAGTTGGAGACACACACACGGAGGCAGAGCTGAGAAACTAAGCTGGAATTCTAGGGCAGGATTTGCTAAGAATTTCCGGAGGAGTTTTCTGCAGCGAGGGGTAGTATTGGCTGAGGGGATGATCTGATCTCGGAGCCAAAACTCAGCAAGAGGCAGAGGAGCAACTTTCAAGGTTAGCACAGAGGAGCAAGGGTAGCAGCAGCAGCTGCGCAGCACAACTTCAGCGGCTAAGTAGGCCCAGGAGGGGCAGCGCTACAGCTTCAGAGGGCTTCCAGAGTAACGCAGAGACCTCCAGAGGCAGCGTAAGGACTACGCCACCCACTCCGGGTTATGCAGTCCCCTTCTGAGCAACGCAAAAGCACGCAGAGCCTAGCAGGGCTGACACAGGGGCTTTAGGGGCAGCGCTGGGGTTACTAGGGCCAGAATAGGCTGAGTCTTGTAAATGTCGTTTGATGGCGTGGATCAGTCAGAATCTTGGTCTCAGAAAAGCAGGTTAGTTGCAGATCTACTTTTTCTCTGTCGGGTAAACCAGATTTGGTGCCCAGATTTGTTGTACTTAGATTCTACTTAATAATAATAAACCCTCATATCTGTTGCACCGATTTTCCCACATTGGGTTTTTCCGAGGACTTATGTCCAAAAATCTTTGTGTCACTTTGTTGAATGAGCGTAATATTCAGTAAATGATCTGCATGTGTGTAGGTTGTTAATTGTGTTTACTTTAGAGTTTTCTAAATATTTATTTATTTTGTTTTGTTTTTTGTTTGTTTGTTTTGTTTTTTTTAGTTTATAGTTTTTTTTTTTCTTTCTTATGAAAATAACTTGTATTCAGGATTTCTGAAAATAACTTGTAGTACAGTAGGATTTCTGCATAACTGTATTCAAGAATTTTCACATGGTATTGGAGCAATAGCAGATCAAGCTGAATCTCCAGCAAATCAGCTGAAGAATATTTTTTCTGCAGAACAGCAACAACAGAAGCAGCAGAGATCTGGAAAGGGCAGCTTGGTAGCAGGAGGATGCAGACTTAGGAAGGGGCAGCGCTACAGCGACAGAAGGCCATCAGGCTTACGCAGAGCCTTTCAAGGCAGCGTAAGGACTGCGTCACCCAGTCTGGGGTTACGCAGTCCACTTCTGAGCAGCGCTGAGGCTACGCTGGGCCAGTCAGTGGGACGCAGTCCAGTCATTATTCCTATTGCAGAGAAGTTTTTCCAAGATCTAGAAGCAGTGCTTCAGATCTTCAGTGGTGTTGGTGTGGTGGAGATTCTACCGGTGCAGAATTGTGCCTAGCTAAGTCAACAAAGAGTGGGAGGAAGACAGTTACTCAACAGATCTGAGCCAAACAGATTTGAGATTCGATCAGGAGGGTGATCGGAGAGAACTGTCCGATTGGTTTGGCTGAAGATTTCCAGGAGGGAAATTAGTTGTCAGAGGGAGCAACTACTATAGAGGGTTTCTATTCGCCAAGAAACCCGGATCCAACATATCTGTTGAGTATTGCAACAAAAAGAGGGAGAATATTATCTGTTCTGACAGATCTGAGCAGATGGCACCATATGGACTGAGAGATCAAGATAGGTTGGACGACATGTCCAACTTCGTTATCTGGAGGGCCAGGATGATGTCAGTCCTGGATGAGGATGGCCTCAAGGACCATGCAGACAGAGTCCTAGCTGTGCCAACCGATGCAGATCCTCTAAAGAAGCATAATGAAAATCAAGCGCGGGCTAAGCGTTTGATCATGGACGGAGTCAAAGACCACGTCGTGCCTCATATTGTCGGAAAGAATACAACAAATGAGATGTGGGTAGCATTGGACACGATGTATTAAGGAGGCTCAGTCCAAAGAAGGATCCTTCTGGAGAATCAGACGCAGTTGTTCCAGATGCAGAAGGGTGAGGAGATAGATCCCTTCCTCTTCAGACTTCAGACTATCCGGGATCAACTGATTGCCATGGGTACAAATTCGGATGAGGGGCTCCTAGTGAGGACTGCCCTGAATGCAGTCACTTAAGAATGGGAAACATTTGTCCAAAGCATTTTGGGCAGGGCGCCGTTACCATCATGGGCAGACATGTGGGCAATCCTTTGTCAGGAGGAAATCAGGAGATTCACCAAGAAGCAAAGCAGCGGAAGCAGATCAGCCAAAATTAAGAAAGAAGAGGAAGATGATGCAGCCCTTGCATCAAAGGAACGTAGGCAGCAAGGGAAGAAGAGGGACCTATCCAAGGTCCGGTGCTTTAACTGTGGCGAACATGGACACTTTTCCAACACTTGTCCTAAGAAGAAGGACAAAGGATCTTCTGAATCCAAGGTTGCAACAACAAAGGATGATGGCTCTGATGATGATGCAGCCATGAGTGCTCATGTACCTCGAGAGAAGAGGTGGGGCGATATGGATCTGTAGCAAAGATGAAAAAATCGCGATTTTATCGATAAAATTGCGAGTTTTTCGGGCTGCCGATTTTATCGGCGATAATTTCAATCGGGCTGCCGATTTTATCGGCGATAATTTCAATGATTTTTTGAAAAAATCGTTATCGCGATTTTATCGCGATAATTACGAAAAAATCGCGAGTCGAACGGAAATTATCGTGACAGCCTCCAACAGCGAGTTTATAATCCGATTTTTGGTTTTTTGTTTTACATTTTTAGTTGGACAGACTTGCTTATGAGAGCCAAGGAGGGAAGGAGGAGAGCCAAGGAGGGAGATACGTGATTTACAAGCCCAAGATTGGACAAAAGTGAAGAATTTCTTGCAAGACAAGCGAACAAAAATCGAATTTGGACCAAGTGTCTCCGGTAAAACGTTTTTCCAGGTATGGGCATCAAATTTGACCCATTTTTTTTTGTTTTTTTCTTGTTCTTCCATGGGTTTCTATTACCCATGTATTTTTCATCATTTGTGATTGCATTTGGTTGTTTTTTTTTGTTTTGTTTTTGTTTTATTGAGAGGAGAGGGTTTATTTTGGTAAAAAATGCAAAAAATTGTTTGTTAAATTTTGTTTTTTATATTTCTTCTTGTGTTCTTAGTTTCTTCCCATTATTTTTGCTTGTGTTTCAACATGTATTTTTTCCCATTATTTTTGCATTGAGTTGATGGTTTTTTTTTGCGAAAAAAATGAAAAATCAAAATGTTGTATGTAAAATTGTAATTTTTTTATTTTTATTTTTAACTTGCAATTTTCCTTGTGCCCTAGGTTCAAATTTCAACATTCAAAGTTCAAAGTTTCCAACATGCCAAGGAAATTAGATCCTTTATGGGAATTTGGTGAACCTGATCACGGGTTTGACCGATTAAACTTGACTTGCAAATTATGTGGTCAACACATGGCAGGGGGGATATATAGGTTGAAATACCACCTGGCACAAATTCCTGGGCATGAAGTAGGCCCTTGCAGAAACACCAATGCAGAAATAATCAAAAGAGCCATGAACTCATTGGGAGAAATAGAAACCACTAAACTCAACAAAGCAACTCTGAAAAGTCAAATATCAGGGTTTGGAGTTGACCGTGAGAGTGGTAGTGGCTCTTCAGCATCAGCCTCTTCTACAGGCAGCCCCGTAGCTGCCTCCTCATTTTTTGTTCCTAGAACCACTCCCGGGGCACAACCATCTATCTCCTCCCTTATTAAAAGAAAGGAGAAGGAAGAAGCTGATAAGTTGTTGGGCAAACTGTTTCTTTGGAGTGATATTCCTTTCAATGTTGCCAAGAACAATCCATTTTATCAGGCTACGATTGATGCTATCGCTGTTGTTGGCCCAAGATACAAAGCCCCTACATATCATGACCTTAAAGGGCGTATTCTGCAAAATGAGAAAGCTGACTGCACCAAGAGATTGGAAGAGTTAAGGGCATCATGGGAAGTCACAGGATGCACTGTGATGTCAGATGGTTGGATTGATCAAAGGGGTAGGACCCTTATTAACTTCTTGGTCAGTTGTCCCAAGGGGACAATGTTTATAAAATCTGTTGATGCATCTGCACATGTCAAAGATGCAAGATTATTATGTGATTTATTAGATGTGTTCATTATGGCGGTTGGGCCCCAAAATGTTGTCCAAATCATAACGGACAACGCTGCAAACTATGTTTCTGCTGGCAAGATGCTTATGGAGAGGTATCCGAGGATATTTTGGACACCTTGTGCTGCACATTGCCTTGATTTGATGTTGGAGGACATCGGAAAGCTTGATTTTGTCAAAGATATTGTAGAATCATCAAAGAGAATCACAAAATTTATATATAACTATGGATCTGTGCTTCATTTGATGAGGACATTCACCAACAAGAAGGAGTTGGTGCGGCCTGCTATTACACGATTTGCCACTACTTTCATCTCTCTTCAATCCCTCTTGAATTCTAAGTGGGATTTGAAGAGAATGTTTCTTTCAGATGAGTGGCGTGCTTTGACTATCAGCCGCAAATCAGAGGGATAGGCCATCTACAGGTTGGTGTCATATCAGGAAGATTTCTGGGATGGAGTGGAAGAGGTGTGCAGCATTAGTGAACCTTTGGTAAAGGTTCTTAGATTGGTGGATGGAGAGAAGCCCGCAATGGGCTACTTGTATGAGGCCATGGATAGGCCAAAGAAGCTGTTCGCAGCTATTATGATGATAAGGGTGATGATGGGTTTCAGAGACAACTTCTTTTATGGGAAGTGATTGATGATCGATGGAACAACACACTCCATCGTCCCATTCATGCTGCAGGGCTCTTCCTGAACCCCGCATTTGCTTATTCATGTGGTTTTCTATTTGATGCCGAGGTCATGGATGGCTTTTTCACTTGTGTTCAGAAGATGGTGCCAAATCCATCAGAACGTGCAGAGATATCCAAAGAGATGGAGGTATACAGAATGGCAGGTGGCACCTTGAGCTTCGACATGGCTGTCCAGGATAGGACCGCTAAAATGCCAGGTAAGATTTTCATTATTTTAAAAATTTTCTTATGTTTGTAACTTTATAAGTTTATCTTATTTGTTGTAACTTGTAACTTGTAGATGCATGGTGGAGGAGCTACAGTGGCAGATTACCAAAACTCCAAAAACTTGCCATTAGAATACTCAGCCAAACATGTAGCGCTTCAAGATGCGAGCGCAACTGGAGTGTATTTGAAAAATACACACCAAAAAGCGCAACAGGTAAAAAACTTAACATATTCCAACTGATTTTTTGAATTCATTAAATATTTTTTTTTAAATATTTAATTTATTAATTTATGACCCTTGTACAGGTTGGAGGGTCAGCGGCTCAATGACATGGTTTACGTCTACTACAATCTTAGATTGTGGGTGAGACAACTTGAGAGGACCCCTGATATGGAGGCCATCTCTTTAGATGAGATTGACACCACTGCTGAATGGAGGGTTGAGGCTGAGAGGCCTGTCATGGAGTCAGCCCCTGATTGGATAGAGTAGGAGGTAGTGGAGGGGGAGGACTCGGAGGAGCAGCAGCAGGAGCAGGAGGAGGAGGAGCAGGAGGAGGAGGTGACACCACCTACCACTACTACCGGTAGAGGACGTGGTCTGCCTCCTTTAGCTCCTAGTGGTTCAGGTTCCCGTTCTGGTGCTTCATTTGTTGCTTCTAGAGCACGACAGAGCCCATTGCCAGTCCCGCCAGCTTCTTCATCTAGAGAGAAAGGCAAAGTTGTTGTATTTTCTCGCAAGAGGGGCAGAGGAAATCAATAGTATAGGATCATAGGTTATATGGTGCATTGACATTCCTTTGTATATGACTGTTGACATTATGACTCATGATATGAGATACATTATTATATTTTTTGTTGATATTTTGAGGCTAAGTTGACTCTTGAGACTCAGGACTTAGTATTCAGGACAGGATTCAGTTTTATGTGTGATGTAGCACTAGACATGATATTACACATCTTATATATTAGTTTTTTTTTTCATATTTATGTGTCAATGCATTTATTTTATGTTGTAGATGCTTTAGATATTAAAAAAATTGAAAAAAAATGAATATTTTTGTATGTGCCAATTTTTTCCCGATTTTTACGATTTTTTCCTGATTTTTTCCCCTCGGCGATAATATCCCAATCGCAATTTTTTCATCTTTGATCTGTAGAGTAGCTACAGACAGAGTGGCGGGATCCTTGAGTCAGCCCCACTCTTAGATCACATACGAGCTACGGGAGCCTTAAGACGGTAGCAAGATAAGTCGGGAGATGGTTGCAGAAGGTCACAATGAATCAGAGGGCAGTGTTGAAGAGCTGAAGAGGGAGCAGCGTAATGCAGCGTAGAGCCAACAACGCAGAGGCTGATGGGACTTCAGCAACGCAAAGAGGCACTGCTCATGCAGTGCAAAGCTGTAGCAGCGTAGTGGCTTCAGGAGGACAGCGTAAATCAACAGCCAAGGGAGCTTCAGTGATGGGATGTAGCCTGACTTGTCTGTCAACGATTGGGAAGAAGTCTTTTAGTTGCTTACTTCTCGGCAACTGAGTTGCAGTGCAGCAGTTAGCAGTGGCAGTGCTATGGGCAGCATGATGCAACAAGTTGAGAGGGAGCTGCAGTACAAATGTGGTAGTGTCAATGGCAGTGACATGGGCAACAGTACAAAGAGCAGCAGTGCAGTGGATGGAGGGCAGCAGGCCAAGCATCAACAACACAGAAACCAATACCAAGATCTTGCGGTACATGGTGTGGATGTATTGCTAGAGCACACTCTGTGCTAAGAGGGAGTGTTGAGATTTTGTGTAGTTGGGGTAGCATCAGATGTGCTCTAGCCCTGAAACTTTGTGGCGGGTCTAAGAAACACATCACCTCTAAAACCTAGAAAGTGTTTGGAGAAATTTCATCTAGTGTTGAAGTTATTCAAATATTTAATTATTTTAATGTAATCCCTAAGTCTAAACTTAGGGAAATTAAATAATTAAAGTGAATTAATTAACACATGTGTTGAAATGTTCTAAGTGACGCGGATCAAACAGTGTTTTAATCTCAGCCGTTGATAAGTGATTTAATCACGACCGTTGATGTGTTCAACGAAAAAGTATAAGAGAAAGGCTTGAGGGTCAGTTGGAGACACACACACGGAGGCAGAGCTGAGAAACTAAACTGGAATTCTAGGGCAGGGTTTGCTAGGAATTTCTGGAGGAGTAGTATTGGCTGAGGGGATGATCTGATCCCAGAGCCAAGAGTCAGCAAGAGGCAGATGAGCAACTTTCAGGGTCAGCGCAAAGGAGCAAGGGCAGTAGCAGTTGCAGTTACGCAGCAGCTGCGCAACACAGCTTCAGCCGCTACGCAGATGCTACGTAGGCCCAAGAGGGGCAGCGCTACAGCTTCAGAGGGCTTCCAGAGTTACGTAGAGGCCTCTAGAGGCAGCGTAAGGACTGCGTCACCCACTCTGGAGTTACGCAGTCCCCTTCTGAGCAGCGCAGAGGCACGTAGAGCCTAGCAGGGCTGACGCTGGGGCTTCAGGGGCAGCGCTGGGGTTTCTAGGGCCACAATCAGGTTGAGTCTTGTAAATCCCGTTTGAGGGTGTGGATCAATCAGAATCTTGGTTTCAGAACAACATGTTAGTTGCAGATCTACTTTTTCTCTGTCGGGTAAACCAGATTTGGTGCCCAGATTTGTTGTACTCATATTCTACTTAATAATAATAAACCCTCATATCTGCTGCACCGGTTTTCCCGCATTGGGTTTTTCCGGGGACTTATGTCCAAAAATCTTTGTGTCACTTTGTTGAATGAGCGTAATATTCAGTAAATTATCTGCATGTGTGTAGGCTGTTAGTTGTGTTTACTTCGGTATTTTCTGAATATTTTTTTCTTCTTCTGAAAATAACTTCTATAACTTAATCACAAGTAGGAGAAGTAAACCATGATACTACAGTAGGATTTTTGCATAACTGTATTCAGGAATTTTCACATTCTGTTGTCTCTCCTGCAACTATTTCTGCTATAGGAAGTACCGCAAGCTGTTGTGATCAGTCTTGACCTTGAACTGGTTCGCACCAAATACTGTATGAACTTGGCCAATGCATGCATGATGGCCAGCATTTCTTTATCGTATATGGGTAATGCCTCTTATGAGGCAGGAGCTTCCGACTCTGGAAAGCGATGGGGTGCCCATCCTTCATCAATACGGCCCCAACTCCTACTCCAAATGCATCGCACTGGAAGACAAAGGGCTTGGTAAAATCGGGGAGTGCAAGTACTAGATAGCTACTCATCACCTGCTTGAGGCGATCAAAAGCCTCCTGCGTTGTGGGGGTCTAGGTGAATGCTCCCTTTCGGGTCAAGTTTGTGAGGGGTGCAGCTAACTGAGAGAATCCCTTCACGAACTTCCTGTAATAAGTACACATGCCCACAAATCCCCTCCGCTCGGTGACATTCCTGGGCTTTGGCCAATCTCTGATGGCTTTGATCTTCTCCTCATGCACTCGCACACCATCCTCACCTATGATGTGGCCCAAGTATAACATCTTGGTCAGCCCAAACTCACACTTGGACAACGTGGTGTAAAACCTCTGCTCCTCTAGAATACGCAGGACTGCCTCCACATGCTGCAAATGTTCCTCCCATGTCTGACTGTATATCAGAATGTGATAAAAAAAACTAGCACAAACTTCCATAGCTAGCCACGAAAGACGTGGTTCATGCAGGACTGGAAGGTGGCTGAAGCATTGGTCAAGCTCGAAGGTCATCACCAAAAACTCAAAGTGCCCATAATGGCACCTAAATGCTATCTTGGGGACATCCTTTCCCCTCACTCGAATCTGGTGGTACCCTGATCTCAAATCTATTTTGGAGAAGAACTTAGCCCCCCTCAACTCATCCATCAGCTCATCTATCCGCGGCATGGGGTAGCGGTTCTTCATTGTCTTTTTGTTCAGGGCCCTATAGTCGATGCACATTCTTAGTGTATCGTTCTTCTTCTTCACCAGGACTACGAAAGAAGCAAAGGTGCTCGAACTCAGTCGAATGTACCCCAAGGCCAAAAGCTCATGTATGGCCCTCTCGATCTCATCCTGATAGGCCTTGGGGTGCCTATGCGAAGTTGAGATCACAACCTGAATGCTGGGCTCCAACTCAATAGTGTGCTCAAATCGTCGGTCAGGTGGCTGCCCTGGTGGAATGTCCTTGAAAACCATGGAGTAACGATAGAGGACAGCCTGTACATCTGGATGCGTGGGTTGATTTGTACCATATTCCTTCGAAATCCTCAACTCAACTGGCCACTCTCTGTCTCCCTATCTGAGGTTTGCCTCCATCCTATGCGCAGAAACTATCTAAGGTGGGTATGTATGCATACCCCTAAGCATCACCGATTTCCCTCTCTTGTCCAGGAACTCCATCTCCAGCTTCTGCCAATCTGTAATGACTCTACCAAGGGTGATGAGCCATTGGACCCCCAACACTATGTTGGTGTCTGGAATGTCGACCACAAAGAAATGGTCTGTCATTGAGTAAGTCCCCATGGTCATTGTCAAGGATGGAACGTACCGCATGCACTGCATGGTTCTAGCTCCCGGAACTAGTACAAAAAATCTATCAAACACCTCTATCTGGATGCCCCTCCTCTGCACCATTTGAGCATCTATGAAATTGTGCGTGGCTCCATTGTCCACAAGCACAGAGACACTGTCCCTGAACTGCCCCCTGATCCTCAGCGTTAAGTATTTGGGTATCCCCCGCAAAGATGAAAGGATCCCTCCGGTCAGTGCAAACGCTGCTCCTACTGCTGTGGTGGGGGTGGAGGTGGAGGGCCTTCTCCCTGAAATGTTGCGCTGTCCTCACCTCCCATCTCAAAGAGTGTCTCTTCGTCTCCCTCGCTGTCTGAGAAGACCTCGATGTAGTGTGCCTTCCCTGCTGCACACCTGTGCTTGGTGCCCACGGCTCCAGGCATGTGAAGCAAAGCTTCTTCCTCCTCAGATCTCTCCTAGTGTCATCATCTAATGGCCCCCGACCATGGTTCCCTCTCGGGGGTGGAGCTCTCGCATCCCTTCCTCTTTGCTAGAAAGCTGGTCCATTGGGAATAGGGGCCCTAGCCCTTGGTAATGCATTCTGAAGATCCCGGGTCCTCCCAACCGTGTCCTGGAGTGTAGTGGGTCGAGTTGACCTCAGTAGCCCACACAATGGATCTGCCAGCCTGTCTATGAACTTGAACATCCTCCTGGGTTCTGACAGATCCGGAACCATCACTAACAATCTCAAGAACTTTAGAAATATATGTTTCAGGGTTCCCTATCTACTTGAGTTTGATCAGTTCTCCAAAGTGCTCTTCGGGATCCTTCCTATCAAACCTCTCTAACACTCACTTGGTAAAGTCATCATACGTTGTCACCCCTGAGTGACCCAGCGTAGTCAACCCATGAAACCACCAGTCATGGGTTTCTCCCTCCAAGTGCAGCGTGGCCACCTTGATGGCCTCCAACTCTGTCATCTGTTTAAGCTGGAAGTAGATATTCGACTTCTGCACCCATGCTTTAGTTGAGCTCTTTGAAGACCCATCAAATGTCGGAAGGAAAAGCCTGCCCACGGTACACTGCAGGTCACTCCCCTGCGTGTATCCTCTTTCTCTGGTCTGGCCCTTGGGCTTCTTGTTGTTCTTCAGCTGGCAAAACTCATTGAAGGTGATGGCCCTTCCAAATTCTGCCCCATGGGATTGCTACTCTACAAAGAATTCTCCATAGTGAGTCTCCTCCGACTCTTGCTGTCCTCCTGTCCCCAAAGCTAGGAACGTGGGAATGGTAGAAGGTAGTTTGAGGGCCTCCCTGGTGCTGCGAACTGCCAGACCCTTCTCCAATCTAGAATTCCCCCTGAATTCCCTTCCCCTTACTGCCATTACTGAGTTTCTGACCCATCTCCTCAATCTTCTTAGCGAGGTCTTGCACAGATCTTAGAACAAGGCGAGCAAATTCCTACTCCTCATTCCTCCCATCATCCTCGTGTGCCATCTCTCTTTCTTCAACCACCAGAGCGCTGTCAACCTGATCAGGAGTGATTTCGAGCCTTATTTCTTTGCTCCTGTACCTCTGCCTCTGGTAAGTTACGTTTTTTCTATCTTCTGGTGTCATAGACTGCGTGCTCCATAGGTTGAGCCAAGTCTATGAGCTTTGATACCATGTAATATCCCAAATTGGGATATTACAATAATATAGAACAAAATAGACTAAAAACTACAACAAAAACAAATACACCATTAAACACAGAATTTGGAACCAAAAATCAGTGCTGAGCCATTTTATTAATATGTCGGAAAAGAGTACAAGTATGGTGCTGAAAAGATTGCACTTGGGCCTGCTCAAGGCAGGCTAAAGGGCAACTCAAATCCAAGCAAAACTCCTATTGTAAATAGCTCTACATGGCTCAATCACTGCGCTGCCTAGTCAAGAAAATGCTGCTGCTGGCTGTCTTTGGACTGCTGGTTAGACTGCCTCCCGTACTCGGAACATTACGGGAATTGTGTTGAGATTTTGTGTATTTGGGGTAGCATCAGTTGTGCTCTAAGTCCCAAATTTTGAGGAAAGACTAGAGTACACCTGATCTACAAGACCCAAAAATGGATTTGGGAAATTTCATCTGGTTTAGGAGATATTAAATTAATTAATTATTTTAACGTATTTCCTAAGTTAAAAGTTAGGGAACTTAAATAATTAAAGTGAATTTAATTAAACATGTGATGAAATTGTCTTAAGTCACATGGATCAAGCTTTCTTTTAATCTTAGCCATTGATTCAAGATCTGATCATGGCCGTTGATTTGTCAACAAGAAAAGTATAAAGGAAAGTCTTGGGGTCATTTGTAAAGACAAACAGAGGCAGAGCACTGAAGCTAAGCTGAGATTCTAGGGCAGGGTTTGCCAAGAATACTCAGAAGTGTTTCAGCTGCAGAGAGGGGAATTTAGACCAAGGGGATGATCTGATCCCGGGGTCTAGAATACACAAGAGGCCGAGATCAGCTCAAGGACAACGTAGAGGAAGGCAGCAACAACAACAGCAAGGACAACGCAGTCTCTCCAAGGACAGCGTGATTTTCAGCAGGAAACCTTCAGGGGTTATGCAAAGACCCTTCAGGGGCAGCATAGTGACTACGTCACCTAGTCTGGCATAACGCAGTCCCTTTCGGAGCAGCGCTGAGGGTTTGGAGGACTTCCAAGGTTGACGCAGAGGCTTTCAAGGGCTTCAGAGGCTGACACAAAGCCTTTCAGGGGTAGCGCTGGGGTTTCTAGGCCCTAATCTTGGCTGAGTTCTGTAAATCCCATTTGAGGGTGTGGATCAGTCATTATTTTGGCCCTAGATCAGCCAGTGAGCTGTAGATCTAGTATTTTCTCTATCGGGTTTGTAACAACCCACACCCTAAGTTCCTACTTCCTAATATTTAACTAATAGTTAAATATAATATACCAACATAAAGAAAAACTAACTTTAAAAGAATAATTAGAATAATTAATTAAACATTCAAAGCACCCCGATTAAATACATTCAAATTAATACAATCATATCATTTTTCATTTAAATGACAGCTGTTTAATACAACCTTATACATCTTATCCTCTTACATTCGAGTTACCTCTCATTAATATAATCATATCCTCTTATTCGAATGACCTCTCATTAATACAACCTTATCATATTACATTCAAAGGACATCTCATTAATGCAAACCATATCATTCGAATGACACCTCTTTGAAAACATTCATTTCTACATTTATGGACGTCTTATCTCGATGGAGTTGTGGTGGTGGGATGTTAGCTGGATGGTGTTGTGGCGGTGGGGTAGATTGTTATTTAACCAAGAAGACATGAAGGAGGGAGGGGTTTTTTGTTGGGGGGAGAAAAGGGAGAAGGCTGTTGTGATGAATTTGAGAAGGTTGTTGTGGTAAAATTTATCAAGGGTGGAAAGGAGACTCATTGTTCTCGGGATTCTGGGCACGGGGGTAGAGGAGGCGTCCTCTGGGTTTAGGATTAAATTCTAAATTGGCTGGGAGGAACATTTTGGTTTTGTAATCTGTCCGATAAGCTGGAGAGGAGGATCACGGGTCCAGGTATTCGGGTTTGGATCTCACCGTTTCCAGGTATTCCTCCTCTTAGCATCAGTTAGTTATTATGTTTCAGCATCAACTAGTATCGTGTTTCAGCATCAGCTAGTCACTGTGTTTTAGCATTTGCTGGTTACTGTGATTTTACTTAGAATTAACCTAGAATCATGTTTAAACTCTCTTTCAAATTAAATTCTGCTTAACTGTTAGGAATCAGATAAGTGTTTTGATTTATAAGATGAACAGAGACCTTACAGGGTTGTCTAGATCTGGAACCAAGATTTGTGTATTAAAAAATGTTCTTAATAATAGAACCCTCCAGCAGCAAGAGACCGGTTTTCCCAAATTGGGTTTTTCCGAGGACTATTTGTCTAGAAATAACTGTCACTTTGTCAATGTGTGCATGTGCTTATTCTAAATCTGAATTGGTAGAGATCTGTTATGTGTTCTGCTTCGATGTCAACTTGAATTTATTTAGTTAATAACTTATCTAAGTAGGAGGAGCTTAACCGGATTAACAGTAATAATTTCTGCATAAGATATAAGATTTAGAAATTTCTACATGGTATCAGAGCAATTGCAGGTCTAGGAGGGACCCCAGCTGAAGAGACTGAAGGTTCTAGTTGCAGAAAGCAGCTAGAAAAGCAACATAAACGCAGATTTGAAGGGACAACGCAGTTTTCAAGAGCAGATTCACGCAGAGGGAAGGGTGATGCTGTCCAACGCTGTGACCTAGCAAGCCCACGCAATTACTGCGCAAAGGCAGCTCAAAAACAACGCTAGTTTGGTCTGAAGCCAGCCAGCGTGATTCAGATCTGAAGTTTCTTGCCAAAGGAAACTTAGAATTTGATCAAAGGATCAAAGAAGAAGCTGAATCATAGTTGATTTGGTAGATTTCCAAGGAGGGAAATCAAGTGTCAGAGGGAGCAGAAGGCACCTGTTTCACCAAGGGCCTTAGATCTATTTCTCTAGCAAAGAGAAAAGGAAGTTCCGATACATTCTGAGCAGATGGCTCCTCATGGACTGCGTGATCAGGATAGGCTAGATGGCCTCTCAAACTTTTCGGTTTGGAAGGCAAGGATCCTCATTGCCCTTGAGGCGTACAATCTAAGAGACCATGCAGAGCAGACTCTGGCCACACCGACAGATGTGGATCTCCTTCGGAAGCATAAGGAAGTTGTTGGGCATGCCAAGCGGCTGATTATGGATAGTATCAAGGACCATATTGTACCACACATAGCTGAGAAGAAGACAACTAACGAGATGTGGAAGGCCTTGACTTCCCTATATGAGGGAAAGTCTGTCCAAAGAAAAATGCTATTGGAGACCCAAATGAGGTCATTCATGATGACCAAGGGAGAAGACATGGAACACTTCCTCTTCAGATTGCAGTCAATCAGAGATCAGCTGACTGCAACAGGTGCAACGGTGGATGATGGTTTGATAGTCAGAACTGCCCTCAATGCAGTCACGGATGAGTGGGAAACCTTTGTCCAAAGTATCTTGGGCAAAGCGGACCTCCCAGATTGGGACAACTTGTGGTCAATTCTGCGTCAAGAAGAACTCTGCAGATTCACCAAAAAGCAGCATAGCCTAGGATTGAGCAAAGTGAAGAAGGAAGATGAGGAAGATGCAGCCTTGGCATCGAAGAAGCGGCCAAAGAAGAAGAAGGATCTTTCAAAGATCAAGTGCTTCCAGTGTGGTGAAATGGGACATTTTACCAGCCATTGTCCTCAGAGGAAGAAGGACAAGGAAGCATCTTCTTCCAAAACAGCTGTGGCAGATGATGGGTCAGAAGATGATGCAGCCATGAGTGCTCATGAACCACGGAGGTGGGGTGACATGGACATGTAGAGGAGCTACATGGAAGAAAGGCGGGATCCTTGAACAACTCATCTCTTGGATCACAAGCGAGCTACGACAGCCTTAAGACAGTAGCAGGACAAGTGGAGCAGTGGGTGCATAGATCACAGATGAGGCAGAAGCAGAGGCAGATCTGAAGGCTGGGAGGAGTAGCGCAGAGCAAAGCAGCAACATCGTAGAAGTAGTAGCAGCACAAAGGCTGATGTGACTTCAGTAGCACAGAGCAGTGCTGCTTACGCAGTGTAGAGCTGCAACAATGCAAAAAGCTTCAGAGAGACAGCGCAGTGCAGCAACAACGTGATATATTTCAGCACAAGGAGCTGATGTGACTTCAATAGTGCAGAGGGAGTCTGATTACGCAGGCAGAGCTATAGCTGTGCATCGTTCTTTAGATGCCAACACAGATCTGTAGCCTATGGAGCTTCAGTGATGAGGATGCAACCCATCTGACTTGTCTGTCAAAGATTGGGCAGGATATTTAGTTGTTTCTCTCAATAACTGAAGTTGCAGTGCATCAGATCAACAGTGGCAGTGCTATGAGCAACACAGATGCAACATATTGAGAGGGAGCTGCAGTGGCAGTGGCAGAGTCACGGACAGCAGTACAGAATGGCAGTAGCAGTGCAGAGTTGAGTGGCAGCAGGTCAAGCTTCAACAACACAAAATTAGTACTCAAAGTCATGTAATGCATAGTGTGATATATTGCTAGAGCACATCCTTGATGCTAAGAGGGAGTGTTGAGATTTTGTATATTTGGGGTAGCATCAATTGTGCTCCAAGTCCCAAATTTTGAGGAAAGACTAGAGTACACCTGATCTACAAGACCCAGAAATGGATTTGGGAAATTTCATCTGGTTTAGGAGATATTAAATTAGTTAATTATTTTAATGTATTTCCTAAGTTAAAACTTAGGGAATTTAAATAATTAAAGTGAATTTAATTAAACATGTGATGCAACTGTTTTAAGTCACACAGATCAAGCTTTCTTTTAATCTTAGCCATTGATTCAAGATCTGATCATGGCCGTTGATTTGTCAATGAGAAAAGTATAAAGGAAAGGCTTGGGGTCATTTGTAAAGACACACAGAGGCAGAGCACTGAAGCTAAGTTGAGATTCTAGGGCAGGGTTTGCTAAGAATACTCAGAAGTTTTTTAGTTGCAGAGAGGGGAATTTAGACCAAGGGGATGATCTGATCCCGGGGTCTAGAATACACAAGAGGCAGAGATCAGCTCAAGGACAGCGCAGAGGAAGGCAGCAGCAACAACAGCAAAGACAACACAGTCTCTCCAAGGACAGCGTGATTTTCAGTAGGAAACCCTCAGGGGTTACGCAGAGACCCTTCAGGGGCAGCGTAGTGATTGCGTCACCCAGTCTGGGGTAACGCAGTCCCTTTCGGAGTAGTGCTGAGGGTTTGGAGGATTTCTAAGGCTGACGCAGAGGCTTTCAGGGGCTTCAGAGGTTGACGCAGAGCCTTTCAGGGGCAGCGCTGGGGTTTCTAGACCCTAATCTTGGCTGAGTTCTGTAAATCCCGCTTGAGGGTGTGGATCAGTCATTTTTTTGGCCCTAGATCAGCCAGTGAGCTGTAGATCTAGTATTTTCTCTGTCGGGTTGTCCAGATCTGGAACCCAGATTTGTGTATTAAAAAATGTTCTTAATAATAGAACACTCCAGCAGCCAGAGATCGGTTTTCCCACATTGAATTTTTCCGGGGACTATTTGTCTAGAAATAACTGTGTCACTTTGTCAATGTGTGCATGTGCTTATTCTAGATCTAAATTGGTAGAGATCTGTTATGTTTTTTGCTTCAATGTTAACTTGAATATATTCCATTAATAACTTATCTAAGTAGGAGGAGCTTAACCGGATGTAATAATTTCTGCATAAGATATAAGATTAAGAAATTTCTACAAATTGAACACCGGATTTTCCTCAATAAACTCACAAAAACTTGCGAAGGGTTTGCTAAAAGCTCGACCCCGAAAATTGGCCCTTTTGGGCTTGGCACACTGCTCTGCTGGGGAAATTGAACCTCTGAATGAAATTGCTGGGAAATGCCTTCGGAATGCTACCAAAATCCTTGGTAGGATGTGGCTAGCCTCCCCTCCAAATCTCCTGCTGAAACTCCTCTGCTCTCCGCACTCCCGACACCCACACCAAACTGGACTCTGCAATCACTGCACAGTCTACTCTGCCTTTGCGTAGTCCTAAAGGGGCTATGCTCTTCTTGTTGGTGCTACTGTGTAATTCTCTCACCAAAATGCAGGGCTCCTCTCCTGAGCGGGCACTCGAAGTCCCCCAAGGTAGAGGTTGAGATCTCTGCTTGAAGATCTCATGTGCTAAACAACACTGCAGACTTGGCTCTCCGGCTCAAGCATGCTCAGTCAAAATGACAAAGAGAAAATAAGATGAATGGATACGAAATGAGCCTTTCCTTCTTCTGTTTGTCCCTCGAGGCGCAACGTATTCCTTGGGCCCCACCTTGGCCTGCACTGCCTCTCCTTGGGCCAATCACGTGCCGCCTTTCTCTAGCCAATCCCACGATGCCCTTTTCGTTCCTCTTCTATGCTGCCACCTAAGGCCGATTCGACCCCACCACTAAAGCCGCAAATTTCCCTTAGGGACTTTAGGAAAAGACTTTATTTGGCTTAATTATCATTTGTGAGTCACCTACCCACTTTATTTCTGCCCAACATTAGGAAATGCTAAAATTAATCAAAATTAATATTCCAATTTGCTGACTGCTAATTAGGAATATTACATCATGGTGGTAGTTGATAGACTTACCAAGTATGCACACTTTTGTGCATTATCTCATCCTTTGAAAGCCAATATAGTCGCTACTACATTTATGGAAACAATTCAAAAGCTTCATGGAAACCCAAAGATTATAGTAAGTGACAGAGATCCCATTTTCAATAGAAATTTTTGGACGAAATTATTTTCTTGTCTAGGTACTCAATTAGCTCATAGCTCATCTTATCATCTTCAATCTGATTTGAAAACTGAGATAGTGAACAAATGTTTAGAAAAATATCTTCGTTGCTTTGTATCTGATAAACAAACACAATGGGTCAAGTGGTTACCTCTAGCTGAATGGTGGTATGACACTTCCTTCCATACTGCAACAAAGATGACCCCATTTATGGCACTTTATGGATATCATCCACCATCCATCACATCATCTTTAAGAGAAAATTTCAAGGTTCAAGCAGTGGAAGATCACATCGAGCATCAATAACAAGTTCTCCAACTCTTAAAGGATAACCTCACTTTGGCGCAGAATCGAATGAAACAACAGGTAGATCAACATCGCAATGAAATTAGTATTTATGTAGGCAACTGAGTATTTTTAAGACTACAACCATACAAACAAATGTCTCTCAAGCAAGCTAAGAAGGATAATAAATTATCACTCAAGTACTATGGTCCTTACAAGGTGTTGCAAAATATTGGTACTATGGCATACAAATTAGAGCTATATGCATCTTTCCGAGTACACCCAGTTTTCCATGTTTCATGCGTAAAGAAGGTTATCGGTGACAAGCTTCCAGTTCAAATAGTGTTGCCAGAACTTGACGAAGAAGAAAAAAACATATTTGAGCCTTAAGCAGTCACAGAAACAAGAACCTGGCGGCTATGAAACCAATCTATTTCAGAGTATCTCATTAAGTGGAAGAACTTACTCGCCGAAGATTCCACATGGGAGGATGAAAATTTTATATAGAAGCATCCAAAACTACTCAAGCATTGAGGACAACACATTTTAGAGGAGAGGGGCATGTTAGGTCCCTAATATACTAGTGTAGCCTCTTTATTGTTGTTGTTAGTGTAGCCCCCTTATTCTTATTGTTATGCCCATGTAGTCCCCATATTGTTATTGTTGTGCCCCATAGAAACCCACTATTGTTATTGTTGTGCCCTTACATTATTATTGTTATGTAGGCTCTGATTATATTGTGACCCCTTAGACTCCTATATATATACAAAGGAGGTATTGTCATTTGTATCATCCAAGAATTGTTCATTTATGTAATGTAAAGGAGGTTAACCCCTCGAAAAGGCTAATTTTTAAGTTGTTGATCTATCGTTTCCTCTATTTTGTGAGCTGGTTGCATAACACACCAAATTACATAAATTGCAGGCTCTATCTTCTTAAGAAGATGAGGACACCAATACTTAGTAAGGACCAACTTACAACTGTTCAAGAGACAACATTTAGGCTTGGAATCTATTCAAAGAAAGTCTGTCCTCCTGGTAGCTTGTACACAACTTAGTCTAGAACTTGGCCTCCAACTAGGAGTCAACCTCCAATAGGTCTATAACTCAATCTCTATTCAAGGCTACAACTCGAACTCCTACAGGTCTATAACTCATCCTTCAACAAGGCAAAAAATTGGCCTCCAAAAGGGCTAAAATTCAGTCTCCAACAGAGTTGAAACTCGACCTCCAACAAGGCTGAAACTTGATCTCCAATAGGGCTGAAAGTTAGTCTCCAATAGGGCTAAAATTCGACATCTAGATCATACCAGAATTCAACCTCCTTGAAACATTCCCAAAAACCTTCCCAAAAAGTGTGCCAGAGCCCCTTTTCACAACCCAGGTAGGACAACAAATATATCGCACAAAGATTCCTCCAACTTAGCTACAACTCGATTTCACTTCTTTTCCCCTTGGTTCATGAGGTATGAACCTCAGACTTACTCCTTCGCTGCCCTAGAATAGAATCAATTTGCTTGAATGTGTGGCTAAAACTCTCCTCATCATCGCTTATTTATAGTTCTTTGGACATTGGGTTAGAGTCGACTTATCCATTGGTTGGGTTGACTGACAAAATCTATAATGAATATTCAAAAAATCATTTCTCCTGAACCATGAGAAATTAGGAGTGCCATATACTGTTGGAAAGGTCTCGGAATAAGATTTCCAACCATATATATTATGCTTCCATTTTAGCCAAGTAATTGGAGTACAAATTCATTCAAAGATAGAGTATCCAAATGGGGCTTTAAAAATCCAAAAACAAAATTTCTAGAAGGCGTGCCATATATCGTTGGAAAGGTCACAAGATATTCTATGTAACTTTCTCTTTCATTTGGACAATCTTTGACATCAATAAAAAACTATTTTCAACAATCTCCCCCTTTGTTATTGATGACAATACTTTGATATCTGCTTCTTCCGATAGCTACTCCCCTTGTTTGTATTCTCTCCATACTTCTTGTCAATTGTTCGCCCTGTTTGCATTCTCTCTCGCTTTGACATTAATAGCGAAGTGTGCTCCCCTTGAGTTTGTGCTTTCTTTACTGAGATAAAGGAGAGATTACTCCCAACTTCTACTTGAGATATTAAAAGGTTGCTCTAGGCAGAGGTTTGGTAAAGATGTCAGCAATTTGTTATTTGGTGCAAATATATTCCATCTTGACATTTTGCTTGGTGATTTGTTCTATGATGAAATGATACTTGATTGGAATGTGCTTTGTTTTTGAGTGCATGAGAGAATTTCTTGAGATATTTACTGCATTAGTGTTGTAGAAAATGAAAATTGGCTGATCATATTGATGTCCTGCAGAGTTTGTTTCATCCAGAGAGTTTGCGTACAACAATCTGTTGCTGCTATATATTCGAATTTAGTTGTAAACATAGAAACTAATTATTGCTTTCTGCTTGACCAAGACACAAGGCAATCTCCTAGGAAAAATGCACTCCCACTGGTGCTTTTCCTGTTGTTGTCGCTCAAATTGTACACTAGATTGTGGCAACGCTCAGGGTAGGGGTTGTCACTCTGATACCTGCCCTCTCTGTTCAAGGTGTCTCCTAACTCTCCTCAAAAAATTCCGGGATTTGAACACCAGACTCTCCTCAATAAACCCACAAAAACCCGCAAAGGGTTCGCTGAAAGCTTGACCCTGAAAATTGGCCCTTTTGGGCTTGGCACGCTGCTCTGCTGGGGAAATCGAACCTCTAAATGAATCCACTGGGAAATGCCTCCACAATGCTACCAAAATCCCTGGTAGGAGGTGGCTAGCCTCCCCTCCAAGTCTCTTGTTGAAACTCCTCTGCTCTCCACACTCCCGGCACCCGCACCAAACTTGACTGCGCAATCATTGCACAATCTACTTTGCCTCTGCGCAGTCCTGAAGGGGCTATGCTCTTCCTGTTGCGTGTAATTCTCTCACCAAAATGCAAGACTCCTCTCTTGAGCGGGCACTTGAAGTCCCCGGAGGTAGAGCTTGAGATCTTCGCTTGAAGATCTCATGTGCTAAACAGCGCTGCAGACTTAGCTCTCTGACTCAAGCGTGCTCAGTCAAAATGACAAAGAGAAATAAGATGAATGAATGACAAATGAGCCTTCCCTTCTTCCTTTTGTCCAGTTGAGGCCCAACGTATTCTTGGGGCCCCACCTTGGCCTGCGCTGCCTCTCCTTGGGCCAATCACGTGCTGCCTTCCTCCAGCCAATCCCACGCTATCCTTTTCGTGCCTCTTTTACGCTGCCACCTAAGGCCAATTCGACCCCCCCACTAGAGCCGCAATTTTCCTTTAGGGACTTTAGGAAAATACTTTATTTGGCTTAATTATTATTTGTGGGTCCCCTTCCCTCTTTATTTCTGCCCAACATTAGGAAATGCCAAAATTAATCAAAGCTAATTGGAATATTACAATCCTCCTTGCCAAAATGTTGCTTGTCCTCAAGCAACTGCAAAGATGGGTGTTGAAGAATTTGTTCCCCTTCCCAAGTGGCATCCTCATCCGGGAGGTTCCTCCATCTGATCAAGTACTCCTTCACTACCCTGCTCCTCAAGTGTCTCTCTTTGGTGTCAAAGATGGCCTCGAGCTGTAACACCAAATGCCCCTCATCATTTGCAGGAGGGAGCTCAATAACTGTGGTCACCTGCTATCCCAAAGACTTCTTCAGGCATGACACATGGAAAATATTGTGGATCTGGCTCCCTAGTGGCAACTCCAGCCCATATGCCACCTCTCTAACCCGCCAGACAACTCTATACGGCCCACAGAAGTGAGGTTTGAGCTTTTCAGCTCCCTTCTGCTTCAGTGTAGACTGGCTGTATGGCTGAAGTCGAAGGTACACCAAGTACCCCACCTCAAACTGTCTCTCTACGCGGCCCCGATCTGCATACATCTTTTGCTGATTTTGCGATGTCCTCAAGTTATCCTTGAGAGCCCTGAGGATGTCCTGACTCTCTTGGATCCAGTCGTTGGCATTCAGAGACTTAAGGATGTCCTGACTCTCTTGGATCCAGTCGTTGGCATTCAGAGACTTACTTGCCCCAAATATAGCATCAACAAATGTTAATGCATCATAACCTTACAAAGCACGAAAATGAGACATACCAATCGACATATGGAAAGTGGTGTTGTAGCAGTACTCTCCCAACTCCAAGTGTAGCCAACGAAGTCAGGCCTTCTGCTGCCCTGTAACATAGTTCCGCAAGTAGCCCTCCAACCACTTGTTCACTATCTCCGTCTGCCCGTCGGTTTGTGGATGGTAGATTGTGCTCGGTGTGAGCTCTGCGCCTACCAATCAAAACAAATCCTGCCAAAATCCCCCCATAAATCTGCTGCCCCGGTCACTGACTATGGTCTTTGAAGACCATGTAGCCGGAAAATATCTCTAAAAAGAACTCGGCCACCTATGAGGCTGTGTACCGAGCTGAAATAGCACAGAAATGTGCATACTTCGTCAATCGGTCAACTACGACGAAGATGCAGTCCTTGCCCTGTGCCATGGGCAACCCCGTGATGAAGTCCATCGATATGCTCTCCCACTTCCCCTCCGGAATGGGAAGCGACTGCAACAACCCAGCTGAATGGGTCACCTCTCCCTTGTTCCTCTGGTAGACTACGCACTCCCAGACATGTTAGAGCACGTCTTCCTTGAGGCCCTTCCAGGAGAACCTCTCTTTGATGGTCTTGTAGGTCTTGGTAAACCCCTGGTGCCCTTATAGTGGGAAATCAAGTGTTGCATGCAGGATCTTCTCCTACAATTGAGAGTTTGCCGTCAAAAAGATCCGGTCTCGAGAGTAGATGACCTTATTCATCACCCGATACTAGTCATTCGTCACTTGCCCATCCAACACCTCACATGCAGATTGATCCTTCGAGTACTCCACCAATGACTGCACCCTCCAATCTGCGTCTATGCTCATCAGGGAAAGGGACGTTGGCCTCTGAGAGAAGGCATCTGCCACCACATTGTTCTTCCCTTTGACATACTCAATGTCAAAGTCGTAGGCTTGGATCTTATTGACCCACTTCTGCTGTCTCTCCTGCAATTGTTTCTGCTCTAGGAAGTACCACAGGCTGTTGTGATCATTCTTGACCTTGAACCGGTTCCCCACCAAATACTGTCTGAACTTGGCCAATGCATGCATGATGGCCAACATCTCTTTGTCATATATGGGGTAATGCCTCTCATGAGGCAGGAGCTTCCGACTCTCGAAAGCGATGGGGTGCCCATCCTGCATCAATACGGCCCCAACTCCTACTCCGGATGCATCACACTCCAAGACAAAGGGCTTGGTAAAATCGGGGAGTGCAAGTACCGGGAAACTACTCATCACTTGCTTGAGGTGATCAAAAGCCTCCTGCGTTGTGGGGGTCCAGGTGAACGCTCCCTTCCGGGTGAAGTCTGTGAGGGGCGCAGCTAACTGAGAGAAGCCCTTCACGTACTTCCTGTAATAAGTACAAATGCCCACAAATCCCCTTAGCTCGGTGAAATTCTTGGGCTTTGGCCAATCTATGATGTGGCCCTGATCTTCTCCTCATGCACCGGCACACCATTCTCACCTATGATGTGGCCCAAGATAGCATCTTGGTCAACTCGAACTCACACTTGGACAGCTTGGCGTAAAACTTCTGCTCCTCCAAAATACGCAGCACTGCCTCCACATGCTGCAAATGTTCCTCCCATGTTTGGCTGTATATCCGAAAGTCATGAAAAAAACTAGCACGAACTTTCGTAGCTGGGCACGAAATACGTGGTTCATGCAGGACTGGAAAGTGGCTCGGGCGTTGGTTGGCCCGAAGGGCATCACCAAAAACGCAAAGTGCCCATAATGGCACTTGAACGCTGCCTTGGGGACATCCTTGTCCCTTACTCGAATTTGATGGTACCCTGATCTCAAATCTATTGTGGAGAAGAACTTAGCCACCCTCAACTCATTTATCAACTCATCTATCTGCGGGATAGGGAAGCGGTTCTTCATTGTCTTTTTGTTCAGGGCCTTGTAATCGATACACATTCTTAGTGTACTGTCCTTCTTCTTCACCAGGACAACTGATGAAGATAAGGGGCTCGAACTCGGTTGAATGTGCCCCAAGGCCAAAGGCTCATGTATGACCCTCTCGATCTCATCTCAATAGGCCTTGGGGTGCCTATACGAAGTGTAGATCACGGCCTGAATGTTGGGCTCCAACTCAATGGTGTTCTTAAACCCTTGGTCAGGTGGCTGCCCTAGAGGAATGTTGTCGAAAACCGTGGAGTAACGGTCGAGGATGGCCTATACATTTGGATGCATGGGTCGAGCTGTACCATCTGCCTTTGAAATCCTCAGCTCAACTGCCCACTCTATGTCACCTCGTTTGAAGTCTGCCTCCATCTTGTTGATTTTTGGGGTAGCATCGGATGTGCTCTAGCTCCGAAACTTTGTAGAGGGGCTAGAACACATTAGATCTCCAAGACCCAAAAATCATTTGGAGAAATTCCACCCGAAGTTTAAGTTATTCAAATAATTAATTATTTTAATGGGGACCCTAAGTCTAACTTAGGGAAATTAAATAATTAAAGTGAATTAATTTAACATGTGGGTGAGAATGTTCTAAGTGACGAAGATCAAGTCTTTTCTAATCTTAGCCGTCGATTAGAGATTATATCATAACCATTGATTCATCAACAAGAAAAGTATAAAGGAAAGACTTGGGGTCAGTTGGAGAATACACACAGAGACTTAATTTAGAGATTGAATTCTTCTGACGGAGCAGTGCTTGGACGAAGATCAAATCTGAGTAATTCAGTGCAGTGAGGAGCAGTTCGGCAGTGGGATTTTCATCCAAGGCCGAGAATACAATTGTAGAGAGGCAGATCAGCACCAGGAGGGAAAACGCAGCTTAGAGAGGGTGACGCAAAGTCAACAGGGCCCACGCAGGAGTGATGCAGAGCCAGAGAGGGTGACGCAGTCACTTGAGCAGCTGCGCTGGGGTTTTTGTGGGGCAGATCGAGCAACCATCCAACAAATCGATTTCTGAGCTGGGAAGGCTCACAGAGAGGGTGACGCAACCACTAGGAGAGGTGATGCAGTCTCAGTGTAGAAATAGCTGCAGCCATTGCTGCGAGCATTGGGGGTTGTGTAGTCACTTGTGGGGTTTCTTCATTTTGCCGTTGGATCCGCCAAAATATCTGTCTTTGGATAGAGGTACTTTTGTCAAGGATTTTCTCTATTGGGTGAGCTGGATTTGGTTCCCTAGATTGTATTCAGAAATCTGCATAATAATATAAACCCTTAGAATTGTTGCACCGGTTTTCTCGCATTGGGTTTTTCCGGGGACATTTGTCCGAAAAATTTGTGTCCTTTGTCTGATTGTTCTACTTACTTTTCAGTACTTGATATGTATAATTGTGTAGGCTGCAGTGTGTTTGCATTAGTATTTTGACTGAATATTCAAAAAAATAACTTGTAATTTAAATAAGGCAAGTAGGTAATGCAAATAAGAAATACTATAGTAGGATTTCTGGTGTAGATTAGGAAATTTTCACATGGTATCAGAGTTGTTGTAGATCAAGTAGAGTTGAAGCCATCAGCGAAGAGACGAAGGGAAAATTTTGCTGCAGGAAAGTAGCTGTCTCGAGTGACAACTCAAATCCAGAAGAAGCAAGGAAGGGTGATGCAGTCACTAGAGGGGCTCACGCAGAGCCTGCGTCAGCCAGCTAGGGTGACGTTGTAGTTGCGCAGAGGCAACAAAGTGTTTGCTAGGCTAGCGCAGAGGTTTTGAGCCTCCGTCTTTCTGGTTGCCGTGGCTGGAAGAGCAGTTCATTTTTCTTCAGGAGTTGCTGGTGGGGCATTGTTTCTGTTGGTGCAGAATAGTGTCTAGTGGAGCTGTGGCAAAATAGAGGGAAGCAGTTCCTTAGAAGACTTCTTGCCAAGAAGTCTAGATCCAGTTCTGATCAACAACAAAGGGTGATCGGAGAGGATTGAATCGACATTAGTTGGCAGAAGGATTTCCGTGAAGGAAATCGACTTTCAGAAGGAGCTTGTTCCTTAGAGGGTTTCTAGCGCCAAATAAAACCAGATTCGAGTTTTGCTGGGGTAACAACAGAAGAGGGAGAAGAGAACCAGTTCGACATTTTTGTGAACAGAGATGGCTGCACATGGACTGAGGGATCATGACAGGTTGGATGGAGCTTCCAACTTTGTCATCTGGAAGGCTAGGATCCTGTCAGGTTTGGATGACCATCGCATCAAGGATCATGTCTTGCATGCAGTTTCTGTTCCTGTTGATGCTGATCCAATCAAGAAGTACAAGGAGGCTCACGCGAAGGCAAAATGCTTGATCATGGACAGAGTCAAGGACCATGTGATCCCACATATTGCCGAGAAGAACATGGCAAGGGAAATGTGGACTTCCTTGACCTCGATGTACCAGGGAACCTCCATCCAACGGAGGATGTTGCTTGAGAATCAACTGAGACTGTTTCAGATGCAGAAGGGAGAAGAAATTGACCATATGATGGACTTATGGTCAGGACTGCCCTGAATGCAGTCACGGAAGACTGGGAAACCTTTGTCCAAGGTATTTTCGGTAGAGCAGCTCTTCCAAACTGGGAGGATATGTGGGCAGTTCTTCGACAAGAAGAGATCAAAAGGTTGACCAAGGCAAGAAACATCAGTACGAGGATCAAGATCAAGAAGGAGGAAGAGGAAGATGCGGCTCTCACATCTAAGGGACAACATGGGCAACAGAGAAGGAAGAAGAAGGACCTCTCGAAGGTCAGATGCTTCAGGTGTGGTGAATTAGGACATTTTGCCACACAATGCCCTCAAAAGAAGAAGGGAAAAGAAGATTCTGATTCGAAGGCTACTGCAGCAAAGGACGATGATGGGGGTGATGACGATATTGCCATGAGTGCTCATGTGCCTCGAGAGAAGAGGTGGGGTGACATTGATTTGTAGTTCTTTCGAACTGCAGTGGAGGGGCAGGATCCTTGAGGTGCCCAAACTCTTGGATCACATACGAGCTACGAGAGCCCTTAATGACAATAGCAGGATGACTGGAGTTAGTTGGTGTGAGGATGGAACAACAATGGCAGAGCTAAGACGCTGAAGATTAAAGTAGCACAGAGCAGAGGCAACATCAACAACACAGTGGTTGATGGACTTCAACAACGCAGTGCAGAGCAGCTGCAATGCAGAGCATCAGAGGGTCAGCGTAGAATTAGCAGCAGAGGGAGCTTCACCATCGAGATGCATCCATATTGACTTGTATGTCAAATTTTTGGGTGGATTTTTCATTTGCTTAAACTCTCAGCAACTGAGTTGCAGTGCAGCAGTTAGCAGTGGCAGTGCTATGGCAGCATGATTCAACATTTGAGAGGGAGCTGCAGTACAAATGAGGCAGTGGCAAGTGGCAGTGTCATGGGCAACAGTACAGAAGGAAACAATGTAGTGGATGAGCGGCAACAACCGAGCATGAGCAGCACCGAGGACCGATGTCGTGGATCAGGGTGATGCTTCTGGTATTGAAGTATCACTAGAGCACATTCATCGCTAAGAGGGAATGTTGATTTTTGGGGTAGCATCGAATGTGCTCTAGCTTCGAAACTTTGTGGAGAGGCTAGAACACATGAGATCTCCAAGACCCAAAAATCGTTTGGAGAAATTCCACTCAAAGCTTAAGTTATTCAAATAATTAATTTTTTTAATGGGGACCTTAAGTCTAACTTAGGGAAATTAAATAATTAAAGTGAATTAATTTAACATGTGGATGAGAATGTTCTAAGTGACGAAGATCAAGTCTTTTCTAATCCTAGTCGTCGATTAGAGATTACATCACGACTATCGATTCATCAACAGGAAAAGTAGAAAGGAAAGGCTTGGGGTCAATTTGAGAATACACACAGAGACTGAATTTAGGATTGAATTCTTCTGACGAAGCAGTGCTCGGACGAAGATCAGATCTAAGAAATTCAGTGCAGTGAGGGGCAATTCGACAACGGGATTTTCATCCAAGGCTGTGAATACAATTGTAGAGAGGCAGATTAGCACCAGGAGGGACAACGCAACTTAGAGAGGGTGACACAGAGCCGACAGTGTTCATGCAGGAGTGACACAGAGCCAGAGAGGGTGACGCAGTCACTTGAGCAGCTGTGTTGGGGTTTCTGTGGGGCAGATCGGGCAGCCATCCAACAGATTGATTTTTGAGCTGGGAAGGCTCATGGAGAGGGTGACGCAACCACTAGGAGAGGTGACACAATCTCAGCGCAGAGCTAGCTGCAGCCATTGCTGCACAGCACTGGGGACTGCGTAGTCACCTGTGGGGTTTCTTCATTCTGCCGCTGGATCCGCCAAAATATCTGTCTCCGGATAGAGGTACTTCTGCCGAGGATTTTCTCTGTTGGGTGAGCCAGATTTGGCACCCTAGATTGTATTAAAAAATCTACATAATAATATAAACCCTTAGAACTGTTGCACCGGTTTTCCCGCATTGGGTTTTTCCGGGGACATTTGCCTGCAAAATTTGTGTCCTTTGTCTGATTGTTCTACTTATTTTTCAGTACTTGATCTGTATAATTGTGTAGGCTGCAGTGTGTTCGCATTAGTATTTTTACTGAATATTCAGAAAAATAACTTGTAATTTAAATAAGGCAAGTAGGTAATGCAAATCAAATATACTGCAGTAGGATTTATGGTGTAGATTCAGAAATTTTCACACATCCTATGCGCAGAAACTGTCTGAGGTGGCTACGCATCACCGGTTTCCTGCTCTTGTCCAGGAACTCCATCTCCAACTTTTGCCAATCTGTAGTGACTCTACCAAGGGTGATGAGCCATTGGATCCCCAACACTATGCTGGTGTCTGAAATGTTGACCAAAAAGAAATGGTCTGTCACTGAGTAAGTCCCCATGGTCACTGTCAAGGTTGGAACATACCGCATGCACTGCATGGTTCTAGCTCCCGGAACTAGCACAAAGAATCCATCAAACCCCTCTGTCTGGATCCCCCTCCTCTGAACCATCTAGGCTTTATGAAATTGTGCGTGGCTCCACTGTCCACAAGCACTGAGACATGCTGTCCCTTAACTGTCCCCCTGGTCCTCAACATTAAGTATTTGGATATCCCCTGCAAGGATGCAAGTACCCCTCCGGTCGATGCAAATGCTGCCCCTCCTGCTACTGTTGGGGGTGGTGGTTCAGGCCCTTCTCCCTGAAATGCTGCGCTGTCCTCACCTCCCATCTCAAAGAGTGTCTCCTCTTCTCCCTCGTTGTCTGAGAAGACCTCAATGTAGTGTGCCTTCCCTGCTGCACACCTGTGGCCTGGTAACCATGATTGCTGGCATGTGAAGCAAAGCTTCTTCCTCCTCAGATCTCTCCTGGTGTCATCATCTAATGGCCCCTGACCCTGGTTCCCTCTCGGGGGTGGAGCTCTCGCATCCCTTCCTCTTTGCTGGAGAGCTGGTCTATTGGGCATAGGGGCCTTAGCCCTTGGCAATGCATCGTGAAGATCTCAAGTCCTCCCAATTGCTTCCTAGAGCGTAGTGGGTCGAGTTGACCTCACTAGCCCACGCAATGGCTCTGCTAGCTCATCTGTGAACATGAAAATCCTCCTGGGTTTCGACAGGTTTGGAACCATCACTGACAATCTCAAGAACTCAGAAATATATGTTTCAGGGTTCCCCATCTGCTTGAGTTTGGTAAGTTCTCCAAAGTGCTCTTCGGGATCCTTCCTATCAAACCTCTCCAACACTCTCCTAGTAAAGTCATCATATGCTGTCACCCCTGCGTGACCCAGCGTAGTCAACCCATGAAACCACCAGTCATGGGCTTCTCCCTCCAAGTGCTGCGTGGCCACCTTGATGGCCTTCAACTCTGTCATCTGATTAAGTTGGAAGTAGATATCCAACTTCTCCAGCCACGCTTTAGCAGAGCTCTTTGAAGACCCATCAAATGTTGGAAGGAAAAGCCTACCCGCGGTACGCTGCAGGTCACTCCCTTGTGTGTACCTTCCTCCTCTAGTCTGGCCCTTGGGCTTGTTGTTGTTCTTCAGCTGGAAAAACTCATTGAAGGTGATGGCCCTTCCGAATTCCGGCCCATAGGACTGGTGCTCTACAAAGAATTCTCCATAATGAGTCTCCTTCGGCTCCTGCTGTCCTCCTGTCGCCGAAGCTAGGAATGTGGGAATGGTGGAGTGTGCTGGAGTGTAGGGTACGGTCGAAAAGGTAGTGTGAGGGCCTGCCTGGTGCTGCGAAGTGCCAGACCCTTCTCTAATCTGGAATTCTCCTTGAGTTCCCTTCCCTTTGCAGCCATCGCTGAGCTTTTGACCCATCTCCTCAATCCTCTTGGAGAGGTCTTGCACAGATTTTAGAAGAAGGTGAGTAAACTCCTTCTCATTCCTCCCATCATCCATGTGCGCCATCTCTCTCTTCGACCTCCGGAACACTGTCAACCTGAGCTGGAGTGATTTCGAGCCTTCTTTCTCTGCTCCTGTATCTCTGCCTTTGGTAAGTCACGTCTTGTCTGTCTTCCGGTGTCATACACTGCGTGCTCCACAGACTGAGCCAAATCTATGAGCTCTGATGCCATTGTAATATCCCAAATTGGGATTTAACAGTAATATAAAGCAAAATAGACTAAAAACTACAACAAAAAGAAGTACACCATTAAACATAGAATTTGGAGCCAAAATCAGTGCTGAGCCATTTTATTGATATGCTGGAAAAGAGTACAAGTGCAGTGTTGGAAAATTGCACCTGGGCCTGCTCAAGGCAGGCTGAAGGGAAACTCAAATCCAAGCAAAAGCTCCTGTTGTAAATAGCTCTGTGTGGCTCAATCACTGCGCTGCTTAGCATAGAAAATGCTGCTGCTGGCTGTCTTTGAACTGCTGGTTAGGCTGCCTCCTGTTCTCAGAAAATTCTGGGAATTGAACTCCAGGGAGAATGCATCTAAAGAGTTGTTGAGGCCTTGTGATACAAGGTTTTCCACTTTTTGTATTACTCTGAAAAGAGCTGTTGAGGAAAAAGTAGGCCTAAGAGTTATTTTCTTCAATATTGAGTGGGAGAGATCTCCCCTTTCAAAAATAACTAAGGGGAAAAATGTTGAACAAATAGTGCTCAGTAATGGCTTTTGGGAAAATGCAAACAAGCTTTTAAATATATGTGGCCCAATTGTTAATGTGCCCCGCATGGTTGATGGTGACAAACCTTGTATGGGTTTTGTTTATGAAAGCAATGATCATTGCAAAGAGGCCATTGCAAGTGCTTTTTAATAACGTGGAAGCTGATTACTAGGAGACATGGGAGGTAATTGATCAAAGATGGAAGATGATGCATAGTCCATTACATGCAACATGTCATTTGGACCCTAGATTGTTTGGGTTATCAAGACATAGGGATGAAGAAGTCACGAATGGACTTATCCAGGCTATTGAGAAGTTAAATCCAGATCCAACAATTGCAAATTTGCAGGTTTGGTCAAATTCCAGTTGAGAGCATATAGGTTAGAAGAAGGGTTATTTGGAACACAATCAACAAAGTATGATAGGAGCATAAGTGATCCAGTAGTATGGTGGGAATTTTATGGATCAGGGGCACCAAAATTGCAAAATTTTGCAATTCGTATCTTAAGCCAGGGATCGAGTGCATCAACGTGTGAAAGGAATTGGAGTTCCTTTGACCACATTCATTTCAAGAAAAGAAATAGATTGTTATCTGGAAGATTAGAAGATCTTGTTAATGTTCGTAGTAACTTGCAGTTGGCTTTGAAAAATGTGGCTAAAGAGTCATTCAATTCCTCTACTCCGTGGATCGATCCTGTTCCTAATGCATCAAGGGATGAAGCTGATTTTTACATTGATAGTAACATTGACAGGGAATTGAGTGATGAATCTGATGTTGAAGCATCTAGTGGATTCACAACGCCTACTGCTCTTGATGATATAGAACTTTTTGATATAACAAGTGGGCCACGGAAACATCAAGAATAAAACTTGCGTTCTCGTTTTAGACGTCTAGTTTACTTTTTGCATGAAATTTTTTCTAAAAATGCCAAGCTACTTTAAACTTTAAAGTTTAAATATTTTTTTGTCAGATTGTTTTTCATTATATGAAATCTTATATGGCCCATGGTTTCGTTGAATTTGATATGGGTGGCAATGTCTATGATGAATTTCTCACCTTGTTTACTATGTATGGAAGTTGGTTCTTAATCGGCACTCACTTTCATGGTTTATATGTGGAAATGATTTAAATGTTTGAGCAATAATAGTATGTGTTTGCAATGTGCATTATGGACTTTGAAAATTGTTTTCAAATTTCTATATGTTGAATTTTATGCCGAAGTTTATCCGCAAAATTTTAGGTGCCAAACTTTATTCGAATTTCAAGGTTGTTGAACTCGAACACGAACACAAACGTGGTGACTTAGGCCGCGGCTAGGCATGGAAGGGAGGCCGAGAAGGAGAAAGGCCTTTTGGAGGCCACGACAAGGGGTAAGGAGGAATTTCGAGGCCCTTTGAGGTCTAGACGACTCTCTTAGAGGGGGGTTGAGGGCCTTAAGAGGCCACAACCAACCCTAAAAGGGTTGCGGCCAAGAGAAAAGAGAGGGTCGAGGGCCCTATGAGGCCACCAGGCCTCACGGCTAGGCCTTTGGTTGTAAAATTTTTTTCCAAACCCTGCAAATGCCAAAATTCACCACAAATCATTGCAAAAATTGCTGGACGACTTCTTCTTCAGCCTGGATGTTGAGCATGGAGGCTAGATCTTGCCTTCCTAGGCCTAGATCTACCTCTAAACCCTAGCAAAATCCTCTTAATCAACTTGAAATCCACCTACACAAATAAATCAAAGAATGCCAAAGCCCCAAATATATATACAAAATATGAAACCCCAAAAATAATAAACCGCAAGTGTTGCAAAACAAATGGGTTAGAAATAATTTACAAATATAAAATATTTACAAAATTTAATTTTTTTGGAGAAATAATTTTGGATAAATAACAATGGATGAACAAATTTTGAAAATTAAATATCGGCTGAAACCCTCCTACAAAATCAAATACCATAAAGAAATTTCAAAGCCCAAACATAGTTAGCTCTTCCCCACAGTCCGTGAACTTGGAGCCCAAGGGCTAACATACTTGTAATTCTCTATAATATTCTTAAGAAAATTGTTAGATCATATGGTGAATCAGATCACCTAAGATAGCATGTACTAAGACATATCGTGCCATCAAAGAGCGTTTCTCATGGAAGGGACTTAAGGGGGATTTCTTGAGACATGTCTAGGAGTGTGTAGTCTTTCAGAGGAACAAGGGGGAGCTATCGCACACTGCTGGGCTACTTCAACCGCTCCCTATCCTAGAGAGGAAATGGGAGAGCGTATCCATCGACTTCATCACGGGGCTTCCAATTGTATAGGGACGAGATTGTATATACGTGGTGGTGGACAAATTGACCAAGTTTGCTCACTTCTTTGCTACCCTTCGAGGTCTTCTGCTTCCTATGTAGGAGAGCTAGGTTTTCCAACTACATGGTCTCCCAAAGACCATAGTCAGTTACTGAGATAATAGGTTCGTGGGGGCCTTCTAGCAGGAGTTGTTTACACTGGTGGGGACAAAGCTTACACCCAACACTAGTTATCACCCCCAGACAAACGGGCAGACCGATATCGTGAACAAGTGGCTGGAGGGATACCTGCGTAATTATGTGACGACGCAATAGAGAGCATGGGTGAAGTGGCTTTACTTGGGGGAGTTCTGCGACAACACCACCTATCATATGTCGATTGGTATGTCTCCTTTCCGAGCTCTTTATGGGTATGATGCACTTTCTTTTTCTGACATAGTTTTTGGAGATAGCAGGGCCCCTAGGGTAAAGGACTAGGTCCAAGAGAGCCAAGTGATTCGTAGGGCTTTCAAGGACAACTTATAGGTGGCACAAAACTAGCAAAAGTTGTATGCTGACAGGCGTAGGTTGTAGAGGCAGTTTGAGGTAGGGGATATGGTCTACTTACGTCTTCGGCCCTACCGACAATCATCACTCAAGTAGAAGGGAGCAGAGGAGCCCCGCTTCTATGGGCCTTACAGGATCTCCAGGAGAGTTGGGGAGGTAGCATACGAGTTGGAGTTGCCGCCAGAGATTCGAATTCACAATGTATTCCAAGTCTCTTGCCTGAAAAAGTGCCTGGGATAGCAGGTTATGACAACCACTGAATTGCCTCCTTTGGAACACTTGGTGTTGACACCCGAAGCCATTTTGGAGACACGAGAAAGGAAGCTGAGGAGCAGGGTCATCCGAGAATACTTGGTTCAATGGAAGGATTTGGCGGAGGAGGATGCCACTTAGGAGAGTGAACAGATTTTGCAGTATCCAGCCTTGCAGTTGCTTGAAGACAAACAACATTTGGGAGGGGAGGACTGTAATAGCTCTTCTCAATAAATTTTGCCCAAAGATAAAATCACTAGTTTTTGCAATTTTGGAGGCTAATACGATTTTGTGGACACCAACTTAGGAAAAGTGGGTCGAATTATTTTGTTGGTGGAATGTGGGGGCCACAACCACATGTAATACGCACCCTGTTGACCACTGGAGTGGCACCTGATGATAATGTGAAGACTCCATGCCCAAGGATGAACCATAAGACTCTTGTACCATTAGATATCATCAGATATCATCAGTTCAACAAAGTTTTTAAACTCTACTGCTTCTTCTTCTCATTTTCTTCTTCAGTCCTCAGATTCCGCAGCCGTACGGGGATATTGTATAAATGTCACTAGATTTGAGGTGGCAGATTTGTTGGGAATGCACTGGAGTTTACAACTGCTAATTAAGGAGTGGTCTCCCCATTCTAGCAACGTTCATACACTTGGACAACAATGAAGGTATACACACATGTTTCCAAAGGATGAATGCTGATTCTCAAGGTAAATATGCACAACTAGTTAGGGAGCAGTTTACAACAGTCATCTCCAACGTTAGACAATTATGGTGCCACTTGTACAAATTCGTTTTTGCATTTGGATTATCTCCCTTCTCAACTTGTCATTTGATTCTACGTTGAGATTGAATCCCTTAGTTCTATTTAAATGAGCCTTTGGCTCTCATTTTGTATCATGTAATACGAGCTATTGGGCTTGAGGACACGCTGCTGGATTGTACACGTACTTGCAATATAATACAGAAGTCTTTGGGGTAACTTGTGATGGTGTTCTCCACCTTGCATATCTGGTAAATTTTTGACTTCTTATTATGCTTTTATTTATATCCTCATGCTATTGTTTCCTTCATGCTTGTTTCAAGTTATGTTAGTATGCAACTATCTCATATTAGCATAAGAGTTACTTGGTTGCTTTAGGATAGGAAATCTTGTATTTGATGTCATATATATCTATAGGAGTTATTTCCATTGATTTTATTTAATTTCATGTGGATTTAATATGTTGTGGTGAGATTGTGTAGAAGGATCTGTCTTTGGTCAATCTTTTCAAGCGTGAGAGGAAGTTCTCGGAGGAACCAACCCATTCTTGAAAATATTCAAGGAGAACCCGCATGTGTTGATTTCCAAAGTCTAATCTATATTTTATTTTGTCTTCAGAGGTTCTTTCAAGTTTCTTAAAGCTCTTATTTCTTGCATAAAAAACTCAAACTTAAAATAATTTACTTTTCAAGTATTGCATTTCATTTCTTTAATATCTGGCTATTTCAAGGAGCTTGCTCATACTCTTTGGCCTGGCCTCTTGTAGATTATTTTCGTAATATTACTTTGTGATTTTCTTGAGCTAACATTTGTTGTTGTAGATTTGCTCTAACTTGTTGTCTTGCAGCGACTTGCAGGTTTCAACTTTAGAAAACTACTTATAAGTTTGCATGCAGAACCTTGGGGCTCTAACTTCTAGATCATTTCCTTCCCTTGGCCGTGAGCATTAGAGGACATTTATTGGACGAAGTTGAGTTCTTAAGGGAGACCGAGTTCACTTGGGGTTTCTATTTCTCTCTCTTGGCCGTGTAACTCAAAGAGGCTTTGCTTTTCTTCTTCTTCCTTGAAAAATCTGCATTTTGTTGGGCTTCTGCGGACTTCAAATTGCAGAAATTTTCAGCAAGGAAAGATCTATGGCTCAAGAGTGAAATTGTGAAGACTTCCTTGGATTTTAGAGTTGACATCATAGTTTTCTCCTTCTTGTAATAACTAATAAATTCTTGGTTTTGGGAGCGTGGGTTTTACCCATTGGTATCCCTATTTCTCCACCTTTTTGGAGAGGCTTTGTGGCTTGATCTTTGATATTTTTCACTTGCATGCACATCATTTAATTGGGGTATTAACACAATCATGCATTACACTCATTTTGCATACACCTTAATCTAATTTGCTACAAGTTTCTAGTCTTTTTACTTTCGTAGCAAGTTCAAACTTTTGCATGCATGCACTTTTAACTTGAATCTAATTTGTCATGAATTTTGTTCCAAGACCACTTATGCTTCACCTTTAATTACATCTTACATGCAATAAGTTTTTGGACAAATTTTCTCCATAAAGTAGCATTCTACTTCATAACATGCAAGTACATCTCAAGTTTGAATGTTAATTTTCATTGTTTGATTAATTTACTTACATGCTCCAAGCACTCACTAAAATTTTACCTCCAACATAAGTTCGTTGAATAGACTTTTTAGGGACCCTCTACTCCTCTACTGACTCCTCACTGTGGGATCCATATCTTTGGGCGAGGGTGAGGTCTGAGGATTAAAGAGTTGAATTGTAACTTTGCTTTAGAACTAATTAATAAAATAAACCAAGAGCATTTTTCATCACATTTAGCTTACTTGGAAGTCCTTGAATTTTGCTTTCTTTATGGTTTAGAGTCTCACATGCAATATCATTTCCCTTTTTCAAGAAGCATTTACTTTCATGCAAGTATTGTAATCTCTTTTGCAACACGTTTAGCTTAATTTTCTTGCACTTGGACATTTTGTACTTTAGCAAGCTCCATTTCATGTTTAATGTTCATCATGTTCATGGATGGTTGATGAATCTCATTTCCTTTCAAGTACTCTTATTTCATGTTGCAAAGCTAAATGCATGTTGGTTTAACTTTCAAGTTTTTTTATCATTTGGTTTATATTTAGATCACTAATTGTTTCCTTATGAACAAGATAGCTTCATGTGCTTTGATTCATAAATTCGTTTATCTTGAGAGCATTTTTGATATCCTGTGCTAACAATCTTTTGTTTCCATTTTAGGATTGCTTTGCTTTCACTCTTGAGAGCATTACCTTTTCTACTTTTGAGCAAGTTCTTTATAAGGCACTGGTTGTATGGTCATTACTATTCCAAGTTGCTCATATTTGCTCATAAATCTTTAAAAGTAATCCAATTTCACTCTAATATTCTCCTAGAAACTCAAATCTTTAACTTAGTTTTCCTTTAGGGACCACTCCTCTTAGTTGACCTAGGAGAGAGCTAAAACAGAGAGAGTCGGGATCAGTGTGACATCCCCTTCTCTGAGATCCTTGCCACCAATCACACCTTGTGGGGTTGAAGGATTTTTCCACTGACTTGTAGGTAGGTGTAGGCGACAAGGAGAGTTAACACACCCCATGGGAGGAAAAATTGAATGGCTAGGGAAAATCAAATTGTTGGATGCAGGGACCCACATGGGCTAGGGGTAGCTAGTATAAGTATGATGAAGGGAGTAACTATTGGAACCTTTTGATCTTTTCTCATTTACCTTTGTTGCTCAAGAAGTTTAGTTGGGTTACAAGTGCTATTGAGCACACGTGTTTTCAAGGGAGAAGACTCACCCTTTTCTTCGGTGGGCCTCAAGGAAGGCATCTCATATCTCAATGGAAGGATTGTGGAGAGTTCGTGGTACTTCCACCACTCTTTATTTATGTAGTTCGTACTCCAGAGGGGACACAAAGGCCAACTCGTACCAGCTGGTAGAGCGAGTTCCTAAGGGTGTTTAGGGCTGGAGAAATTGAGGTAATTTCACCAAAGGGGAGTTCAACATTTGAGGGGGGTTTTTGGAGTTTGAAATAATTTTTTCACAAAGGAAAAATTCGTAACTTATCATTAAAAGATAAGTTACATGTTACATATACTGGTAGTGCAGTTTGAAATAATTGCTTGGAGGGAGGCCGAAATTGTTGTTGTTGGGCCCGCGTAGGGGGTCACTGGGCAAGTTTTCGTGGAGCTTGGTTCAGCTTTTTTCTGTGGGATTTTGGTGTGGGAACTTCTCCTATTCTTCAAGCATAATTCTTGGGGCATCTATGCAATAGATTGAGGAGAGATGAGGCACTTTCAACAACAAAGAATCTGAGTGGGACACAGTTTCCAGGCTTGGAGGGCATAGCACTAAATTGGGTAATTCCGGGAGGTTGGAATTAGCCCATTTTCTTTCTGGGTTTTGCTAAGCTATTTTTAGGAGCACACCCCCCTAATTTTGCAGATTTTTTGGAGGTGATTTGGGCCCTCAAATTCCAGTTCCTAGTTGCAGCAGTGCAGAAATATCTGGGTGCAACATACAACCAGTTCTGAGTAGATTTCGTGGGGGAATTTCCAGCTACTCTACCTTGGTATTTGCTTGCTTTTCCAGCAAGCCCAGGTGCACACTTTCGACCACCTGTTGTAACCAACTTTCAGATCAATAATATTGAAAAGGCTCAGACTCTATTGCTGCAATATGGTTTTGACTTGTGCCTATTTGTGGAAATGTTTACAGAAATTTGTTGAATGAGCTAATGCTTGTGCATGTTTTTGATATTTCACTTAATATCAATGTGGAAAAAATCGGAATCGGGATTAAATCGGCAAGGGTAAAAAAGTTGAAAAAATCTGCAAAGTCGGGATTTTTTCGAAAAAATCGGCAAAAAATCGGCAAAATTAAAAAAATACAAAATTATTCAAAATTTTTCAATTTTTTTAGCATCTAAAGTATCCACAACATCAAATAAATGCATTTCCACATAAACATGTAAAGAAAGCTAATATATAATATGTATATGAAGTCTAGTGCTACATCACATATCAAAATAGTGAATCGAGTCCTGAATCTTGAGTCTCAGTCCCAAGGGTCAAAATATCAACAAAAAATATAATAATGTATATCATGAGTCATCTCCATGTCATAAAGTAAGTCACTAAGATGAAGATCCCCTGCCCCTTTTACGGGAATAGGTAATGGCTTTGCCTTTTCCTCTAGAGGAAGAAGGCCCTGCCCCTTGGGAATCAGATGGACCCAGTCGTCCTCTAGAAGCAAAAAAAATAGGTGGCCTCTGTGCTCTGCCACTGACGCTGCCACTGCTACTACCCATCCTAGATGGTGTCACCTCCTCCTCCACATCCTCCTCCTGCTCTGCCTCCTGACTCTGCTCCTCCTCCTCTACCACTGGCTCCTCCTGCTGTGCATCTGCTTCCTCCTCTGGCACTAATACCTTTGGATCCACATCTAACCAATCAGGGGTCGATTCCATGACCGGCCTCTCAGTCTCTACCCTCCATGCAGCAGTGGTATCAATATTGTCCAATGAAATGGCATCCATATCAGGAGTTTTCTGAATTTGTCTCATCCACAATCGAAGATTGTAGTAGACATACACCATGTCATTGAGACGTTGGGATTCCAATCTGTAAAAGGGTCATAGATTATAAATTAGTACTTGGAAAATTTATATAGTAAAAAATTAAAATAATCAAATTATTTCAAAAATTTAATTTGAATTTTTTTTACCTATTGCGCTTTTTGCTATGTATTTTGTCAAAGACACTCCAATTGCGCTCACACCCAGAGGAACTGCATGTCTGGCTGAGCACTTGGATGGCAAGCTTTTGGAGATGGGGTACTCTACCACCATAGCTTGTCCACCAAGCATCTACAAGTTAAAATAAAAATGAGAAGCAAAAATTATGAAGAGACAATGAATTATTAAATTTGAAAGTTGAAAGTTGAAAGTTGAAACAAACTGAAGCTTACCTGGCATTTTGGTCGTCCTACTCTTAATAGCCATGGTAAAACCAAATGTGCCACCAGCCATCCTATATATTTCCATTTCTTTGGAAATTTCTTCACGTTCTTGCTCAGATACCACCATCCTCTCAACACATGTGAAGAATCCATCCATCACCTCGACATCAAATCTGAAACCACAGGAGTAAGAAAATGCGGGGTTGAAGTAGATACCTGCAGCATGAATGGGGCGATGGAGGGTATTGTTCCATCGGTCATCAATCACTCTCCATATGACCTGTTGTTTCTCTAACCCCTCATCTCCCTTATCCGCATAATAAGCACGAATGGCTTCTTTGGCCCTATCCATGGCCTCATACAAGTAGCCCATTGCGGGCTTCTCTCCATCAACCAACCGAAGAACCCTTACCAAAGGTTCTGAAATGGCACACCTCCTCTACTCCTGCCCAAAACCCCTGATCATATGAAACAAGTCTACATATGCCCTCTCTCTCTGGTTTGCGGCTAATAGATAAGTCACGCCAATCCTGTGAAACAAACATGCTCTTCACGTCCCACATAGAATTCAACAGAGACTGAAGAGATATGAAAGTAGTGGCAAAGCGTGTTATCGCAGGACGCACCAACTCTTTATTGTTGGTGAATCTTCTCATCAAGCTAAGCACAGATGCATGATTGTAAATAAATTTTGTTATGCTCTTGGATGATTCAACAATATGTCTCACCATAGGAATCTTACCTTTATCCTCCAACATCAAGTCAATACAATGAGCAACACAAGGTGTCCAAAACAGGGTAGGATACCTCTCCATAAGCAACCTGCCAGCTGCAACATAATTTGCAGCGTTGTCCGTTATGACTTGAACAACATTCTGTGGGCCTATTTCCTGAATGAAGATGTCCAACAACTCACATAATAAACGCGCATCTTTAATGTGTGCAGATGCGTCAACAGATTTCATAAACATTGTCCCCTTGGGACAACTAACCAAGAAGTTAAGAAGGGTCCTACCCTTCTGGTCAGTCCAACCATCTGACATGACTGTGCATCTAGTGTGTTCCCAAGATGCCCTAAACTCCTCCAGTCTAGCAGTGCAATCATTCTTTTCCTCTCGAAGAAGAGGCCCTCTCAACTGTGTAAAGGTAGGGGCTTTGTACCCCGGGCCAACGACAGCAACAACATCAAACATAGGTTGGTAGAATGGGTTTGTCTTGGCAATGTTGAAAGGAACATCACTCCATAGAAGACATCTACTCACCAACCTGTCAGCTTCTGCCTTTTCCTTTTTTTTAATTACTGATTTGATGCCAGTTTGTGCACCAGGTGTCGTTCTAGGGACAAAAAAGGATGAAAAAGTTGAGGGGTTGGAACTGGAAGGTAATGCTGAACCAAAAGAAGCACTCTCACTTACCCCCTGGCTTGAGCTCTCTACAAGTTGCCTTTTCATTACTGCCCTGGTCTCTTTGCCATCTTCTTTTTCCATCAAGGCTTTAATGGCCTGTCGGATCATTTCTGGACCCGGATTTGGGCAAAGTTTTGTATTTTGCCCTGGAATTTGCCCTATATGGCATTTTAATCTATAAATACCCCCGACATATGCTTTCCACACAACTTGCAAGACAAATACGCTCTATTGATTCCTCCAGTTTCGGGTACAGTATCAGGTTCACCATACTGCCAGAAAGGATCCAAATTCCTTGGCATTTTGTTTGAAACTTTTTGATGTTTGAACCTGGGCACAAAACAAAAATTTAAAAAAAAATTAAAAATTGCCCATCACATAAATTAAAAATTAAAATCACTAAATAGTAGACTGGGCACTAAGTGTATACTATATTAGTATATAGGTCCAATAGAGGTTATGGGAATGTTGTAGCTACTGTGATTTCCCAGGCTCTCAAAGATCATCCATTTTAATTTTTTAGTCTGCAGTTGAAAGTTAAAAACTTAGAGATGTGACACATTGTCCTACACATGTTATCAACATCATTGTGACCAAGATATTAAACAGATACAAGATTTCTTTAGAAAAATTTGCTCCACTATAATATAAACATGATTCTTAAAAAACAAAAATATGGTAATGTAAAATTTTAAACTAAATATTAATTAAAATGACAATGCTGAAGGATGAAAGCGAACCAACATAATAGATGCAAAGAATGAACCAATATCAATATTGTGAACATTTAAAAAACAAAAGTAAAAATATTAATGCAAAATTTCAAGTTAAATAGTTATCAAAAATTCAAAATGACAACGCTACAGGAAGAATGTGAACAAACATAATTGATGCAAAGAATGTTCAATGAACTGATAACAATACTGTAAATATTTAGAACCAAATAAATACATTGAATTAAATAAAATAAAATAAAATAAAACATATAAATAAATAAATAAAAATAAAAATATAAAAAATAAAAAATCATAACATTAAAAGACGTAAAAACTTGAAACCACTATTTTGTGCAGATGCAGCCTCATTTCATATATCATCTAGTCATCTGACAGCATGTATTGAAGAAGCAAAACAATGCGTAGATATAATCCAACAGAAATCGATGATTCGATTATGAACATTGAAAATGGCAAGCTGCAAATGTTTTTATTAGCCGCAAATGTTTTTATTATTTAACTTACCTGGAGGCTGGCGGCAGTGGGCACCCAATCTGCAAGCTCGAATCTTCAAAGTTCAGCTCCCTCCCAACGCAAATCTGAAATCCGAAAGTTGAAACCCTCTTGCTGGACTGTCGACGGACCACAGCCACTGCTCCACAGTGTTAAACGTGGGCGGGCGGACAAACAAAACAAAACAACACATAAAAATCGAAATTTCCGGCTTTTATAGTCACTTTCACGATTTTTTGGATCGAATCGGGATTAAATCGGGCATATAACAATTTTATCGGGATTTTTTCAAAATTTAAAAAATCGTGAAAAAATCGGCCGATTTAATCGGCGTCTTGAAAAAATCGGGATTTTTTGAAAAAATCCCGATTTTATCCCGATTTTTTCCACACTGCTTAATATCTCCATTAGGAATATTACAAATAAGTATTCTATAACCTTCTTCTTTGATTAAGACTATTGTTATTGTCTTTAATTTTCATTTAGTTTTTTTGTCTATGTATCCTTTCCTAGGATGTAATCATTCTTTCATATCCTCTCTGAGAATATTGCAGGGCAATGGCAAAGACTGTATAGACTTTGGCAGTAGATGGAAGAAGTGGAAGAACGAAGCAAAGTGAGAGGATTTTCCATAATTTCTACATAAAGGATATTGTACCAAGATAAAGGGAGCGGGTCGTTCGAAGTATGTCTTGATTGTGCCAAAGATAAGTCAAGATCTAGCATACAACAAATAACAACATGGAAGCAAGATTTGAGAAGGTTCTCCCAGAAAGAAGGAGAAGATCATGTCAAGAAGCTTTCCTTAGTTGTAAAAGTTGCCTCAGGGTTTTGAAGAGCATGAAAAGAAGCCTCATGATTGAAGAAGACTTTACACTTTGGGCTTGATTGAATGAATCAAGGATGATTCTATATGATTAATCTCTGACGGAAGTCGAAGGGCTCATGTGTCATAGGGAGCAATTGTGGAGAGAGTATTTCCTCCAAAAAGCCTTGTTATGACCTCAAAGAAAGTTGACCTTAAATTCCAGGACGATGGACTGTTAGTGTGAGAGGGAGCACCTTGTTAGGGTGACTTGAAAGCATCTGCGATGATGGATCATGTGAAGCTAAGATGTTGCTTCTGTTTGGGGCTCCATTATAATTTCTAGAATGAGCATGAAGCAATATGGCTTCAGAGACTCGCTGGTTTGTATGATGACAAACATGGTGATGAAAGGTGCAACATATCTCCACTGATGAGTTGATAGCTAATATTCTGCCAAAACCTCTTTTTGGAGGGAAGTTTGCGTACTTTTGGGACAAGCTTGGGTTTGTGGAGAATGGCTCTCTGATTAAGAGGGACTAGTGATTGCATCATGGATATGGTTTCTCATTGTGTCGTGTACTTTGACTGGAATTAGGGAGTTTATCCCTATGTCAAGTACATTGACTGGAATTAGGGAGAATGGTTTGAAAGATTGGATATCATCATGGACTGACATTCTTCCCGTGCCATGTACTTTGACTTGATTAGGGAGGTTATCCTTGTGACAAGTACATAGACCTTGGTTGAAGAATGGTCCAGTGGACTGACACACTTCCTATGTCATTGTATAGTGATCTGATTATGGCTGTAGTCCCTGTGTCACTTTGACCTGAATTAGGAAGAATGGTCCTATGGATGGACATTTTCATGTGTCATTGTATAGTGACCTAATTAGGGTTGTAGTCCTTGTGTCACTTTGACCTATATAGGAAAATGGTCCGACAGAGGACAATCATTCTCTCTGTGTCATTGTATAGTGACCTGATTAGGGATGTTATCCCTGTGTCACTTTGACCTGGATTAGAGAGAATGGTCGTGGAGGCTGTAGCCTCCCAACATCGTGCTCTCATCTCTTTCTAGAGTGAGCTTGTTTACCAAACGATGCATATGTGCCATATGCCAAGGGTATTGACTGGGTTATGGCAATGTGGTTGATGCTGGTGATGATATTGATGATGATGCTTATCTTAATCTTGATGATCCTTCCTTGTAAACTTGTCAACTTGAGAACATTTTGATAGTCATTATGAATACCTCTCTAGCTAAAAGGGAGTGTTGAAGTATGTAGCTATGGTCGGTCTTCATAATAATAAAATCATTGATGTATTTGATTTAATAAGATTATTATTTATTAAGCATGTTCTTCATGCTTTTTATTTGTCAAAAGAAAAGTCATGAAAGGCTTGTTAGTCATGGCCTTTGCAAAAGAATTAAATTGAATTTTTATAGTCTATTTATGTGTTCTCGAAATTGCCAAGTCCTCTCTCCAAATGTAAGGTCAGCTCAGCTTCATTTGGCTCCCATTCGCTTGACTAGAAGACTATAAATAGCCCATATATATCCTCCCAAAAGGGCACTTCGGATCAGCTTATATATCTCTGAAATGCGAGGTCTATCTGAGGCTATATATCTCTGTGGAAGGTGAAGATCTGAGGCTACATATCTCTGTGAAGGGAATCGAAGTCTGAAGCAGTATCTCTGAGGAACAATGCAAAGTATCTCTGTGGCATGACATATCTGTGTTTGAAGCACCTTATCCTGGAGATCTTGGAGGGCTGGCTTCAGATTTGGAGAATGGTTATCTAATTAGGACTGACTTGGATTTCTCTTGTTGAAGATGATTCTATAAGGAAGAATTTGCTGGGTTTTCCCCTTGTGGGGTTTTCCCTGGCCACTGGCCTAATCTCTGGTGTCTCGTGTCTCTTATGCACTATGATCTCTACTTTCTTTATGTTTTTGAATGTGTAATTGCTTGATGACATAATATTGTAAATGCTAGAAAGGAAACATATATATTAATCACAAGTAATTATCATGATTAGAAATTAAATTTGCAATAGAATTTCAACAAATATGATATGACATTCATTGTAATTGTAATTGTTACATTTTGAATCAATTGGTTTTACAGGGGTAAGGGCTTCTTCAGGTGAAATTAAACAAGGTTTCAAAAAAGCATTTGCTGATCCATGGCCAGAACGACTGCGTTATCAGGTTGGTCATTTCTATTATTAAAGTGAAAGTAAGAGATGATTTGTTGAATTGTTCAATCTTTTTATATTCTGTATATATAAAATGCAGATTACATTAAAATAATATAAATAGAAGCATGTAATCTTACTTGCAGCCATTAAGATGCTTTAGTAGCTTAGTTGGTTTCAAGAACAATCTCTTCCTTTTGTTGAATCAGGATTTATATATTATGGTTGGTTGTTTCCTTCAGAAATAATTGTTTAACACACTAAACGTTCAACAAGGTTGACTAGTAAAGTTATTTAAATTAAATCAACATAAAGCCTAGCTTCAGTATACCTGACATAAACTCTTGACTTTAATAATGTTACATTTTATCATGTCATGTTTTCTATTAATTTTTGACAACCATTTTTGAATTTGAATTTCTTAAATTTTCTACCAGCTAATGGAGTATGAGCAAACATGAGAAATGCTTTTGTATACACCATAGGCAGCTTTTTCTTTTATATGACTATTATTTCTATGTCGTAAAATATAGCACCTAGTGCAAAACCTTATTGGAATATCTAGACAAGGTGCAACACACAAGAGTGTCACCACCATCTTAGCAACTACTCCGCTCTCTTTAGTCGGGGATGTTAATTTTATTAACTCTAGCTATTAGCAATTTATTATGTGGTAAATCACTTACTTTTAATTTTAATTAACTGCAGATTACTGAATAAAAGCACTGTTGGAATTTTAACAGGTAAATAAAAGATAAAACAATGGAAAAAAATAGCCAATCTCACACACATGCACATAGGAAATTTTGCCCTTCAAATCTATTTTCCATTAACACAAGTTTTACAGCATAGACAGGCGTCCCACACTAGAAAATTAAATGCCCACCAAGGAAAATTACAAACAACAGAACTTGAATTTTCTAGTTGAGAAAGACCTACTTCAACTTGATTCGTATGGCTTGCAAACCTCCTTTTCCAACTCTCCTTTATGCTGGCCATAAATGCGAATTGCATGCAGTCTGTATGGGCTATTAGACTACTATACATATTTTCTCACATGCATGAGCTTCCTAGGTACTATATGCTGCCATACAGGTTGATTTGCTCATTGTTCATTGTATGTGTAGCAATCTGCTGCCTTCTACCATCTGTCAGCTGCTGTATCACTGTCTTGTGTCCCTGTACGGATGCTTTAGTTGATAAAAACCCTCAAAACCTGTCCTTCGATGTTGTTCGCTGTTGGATCCTTCTCCCTTGCTACTCCTTGTTCTCTTCCTCTGGAATCCTCACACTCGAATGAATGTCCTTCTCCACCCAATCATTGAGATCCTCACTATCTCATTGTCTTGTGCTCACTTGATGTGTCTTTTCCTTTAGCCTATCCTTTCTTTTATAAGTTTGAGTTATTGACCAAATCCACAACCCTAATCTCCAAATTGATTGACGATTGAATTAGATCTCAACTTCACTTGAGATCAATGACTGAGATTCATCTAATTCACTATTGCAAACAACCTATGAATTTCAGTAGATTCACTCACCTTTTATTATTAAAGGAAATTACTTTAATTATTCTTTAATCAAAGTAATTTGCTAAGGTTAAAGGCCCTTGGATGACTTCCACATCGTTAGAAACTTGGACCCATGCAAAAGTACCTTTTTTATACTACTATCACCAACTGTCCCTCTTAGCAAGGAAGGTACTACTTGAAGAACCACATGGAACTGGTTTTCCATCCTGTCCTAGCACAATGTCCAATGAATCATCCTTCACCATGGATTTCCTCCAAAACTCATAGTTTACTTCCTCCTCAATTATGTTAGTCATCAATGCCATGTAGTTCGAAGACTTCTTTGTAGGCTTGCTCCCTCCAAATGTGTTCTGAGGAGCCTCGTCATGTTTGCTCAAACCACCTTGCTCTCCTAATAGAATTGGAAGGAGCTACTGACTTCTTCCCACTTGCAGGTTGACTCCTTGAATTATAAGTCTCTACATGCTGCTCTCCCTTTAGACCCTCTTGCTCCTTTCCTCTATCATTGTCTGTGGCAACTCACGAGATTTCCTAAATGCCAACTTTTCCTCAAACTTAACATCTATACTCACAATTGTCTTCGTATCTGCCGGTAGGAAGCTCTTGTAAGCTTTTGAGGTCTCACTGCACCCAACAAATATCCCTTTCTCTCCAAAATTCGCCATCTCTGTCCTCTTCTCCATAGGCACATGGATGTATATTGGACAACCGAAGAATAATCATTAAAGAGCATGGCATAATATAGCACTCCCTGCACTAATGCCATTGACATTGGTCGACACATGTTTGAATGAAAGAGAACCAAGATCCAACACTCATCATAAGCTTCTTCTTCTGTCACTAAAGCAAAACCTGCTACAAGAGCTGAACCCTTCTTGGAAGTTACCTTGCTACTAGAAGCCTCCTGCTTCTCTTTATCTTGTATGGCCTTTAAGCCAGACCATAACACCTTATTTTCGGTTTTGGAATACACTCTTCTGGGGTTGCTGTCTCTCCCTCAAAATTTGCAAACTCCCTCTGAGTCCCTAAAACCTTCGTCTTTCCTTGGTCAATAAGATTTCCCTTTAACCTATACAGACCACACTCTCTAACTCCACTAGGTCCTTACTTAGTTGTCAAATTTGCAACATCTCTTCAAGACCACTGCCACATGCAAACAGTCATTTCAACTCCCTCTTCGAGTTGTCAGTCCCTCTTAGAGCTGTGCAATCTTTGATCGAAATGCTCTTTAAAGTTTACCATGCTGTGTTTTGGGGCACTAGACTCATTGCACACAACGACACCAAATTTGGTCTATGTTTAAGCTGAAAAACATAAACACACTGAAATGCCTAACTTTAAAACAAGTTGCACAATGAAATACACACCAACAATTAGATCATGCACAATATACAGAATTTAATGCCCAAAACTGATTTCTTATTATTCCTTTAACAAGAAATACAAGGGCTCCCATACCAGGGAAAGTGGCCCTTTACAATCCTTGAAAATTCCCAAAAAAACACAACTTCAAAATGCTTGGGCTGAGGCTAAATCCTTCAAGCCTTCACTGCCCAAAATATTTCAATCCAATTTCTCCTTTAATGGACTGTGTTGACCTTGCTGCCTGCACCTACCTACAAGTTAGTCAGAAAATCCTTCAACCCCACAAGGTGTGGTTGGTGGCAAGGAACTCGGAGAAGGGGCTGTCACACTAATCCCAACTCTCTCCATTTAAGCTATCTCCTAGGTTAGCTAAGGGGGGTGGTCCTAAAAGAAAAACTAAGTTAAAAGATGTGAGTTTTCTAGGAGATGTTATAGTGAAATGGATTACCTTTTTGAGATTACAAGCAAATACACTGTGAGCAATATAAGCTAAAACCAACTTCAACAGTCATCAATACTTGAGATAGTAATAAGCATATGTAAAACCAGTGCCTTAAAAATTTTGCTAAAAAATGAAAGATATTTGCTTAAAATAAATGAAGTGCTTCAAATGGAAGCACAAGCGATCCTGAAAATGAAACAAAATATGTTAGCACAATAAAACAATCAATACAAGATATAAAAATGCTTTCAATATATATGATCACTTGTTAATCCAATGCATACAAGGATATCTTGCAAAATGAAACCAATTAGAATTCTACTTGCAAAATATAAATGAGATAACACTTGCCAAAACAAAGTATTCAATTCAACATATATTCAAAATGACAAGTATAATGACTAATTGCAAGTAAAACCATGAAATGTGTTAATATGAAATGCACCTATACTAGATTTGGATGCAATTATCTTGGTTACTTTTAATCTAAATTCCTACTCTAGGTGAGAGATCTTCCTTTTGAGCTCTTACCAAAGGGTAAAAATTGGTGAGTAAGACTCAGGGGATGGGTATCGTTAATGACACCATCGTGTCCTTGCCCCCTCTTTCTTACAGTCACCCCAATTTTTATCCTTTGGTATGAGATCAAAAGGAAGATCTCTCACCTAGAGTAGGAATTTAGATTAAAAGTAATCAAGATAATTGCATCCAAATCTAGTGTAGGTTCATTTCATATTAACACATCTCATGGTTTTACTTGCAATTAGTCATTATACTTGTCATTTTGAATATATGTTGAATCAAATACTTTGTTTTGACAAGTGTTATCTCATCTATATTTTGCAAGTAGAATTCTAATTGGTTTCCTTTTGCAAGATATCCTTGTATGCTTTGGATTAACAAGTGATCATATATCTTGAAAGCATTTTTATATCTTGTGTTGATTATTTTATTGTGCTAACATATTTTGTTTCATTTTCAGGATTGCTTGTGCAATGTGGAATCCTAAAATCAAGGAAAGGACATGTGCTCAAATAAAATCGAATTTCTGGCATTATGTAAGGTCCCTGACACAATCAGGACTGAGAATAGTGCTGGTTAAAGACAGAGGGAAGAGACAGGTTTTTCGGTCTAACTCCAGAAGGGCTGGCACATTTCTAAGTCAATCTATACCACAGTGTTGAGCTTTTGGCCTTTTTTTAATTTTGACTGAAAATATTCTTTTTGTGTTAATGAGCATGAATCTACCCTCTTGGAGAGATATAAAAGACGTATATACACAGATTTAAGGTTCCACACACGGTTTTAATTTAATTACAGAGAAAAGATATTCGGAAGTGTTGTATGATAATAAACATTTGCAGTAAAATTAAATGGAAATAATTTATTACTTGGTTCTAGTACTGGATGGTGATGATGGTTGATAGAGGCATGATGATAGTTCTGCTTCAAAGGATGTTGAGCAGACGGTGCAAAAACAACAATCTCCCAGGCGATCTAGGAGCAATCCTCCTCCTAGACCCGGAGAGTGATCATGCAGCGTGCCCGAATCCCTGAGCCGGTGAAACTCTCCCTTTAGAACTCTGCGTAATCTTCAATCCTTTGTTAGCCAGAATGTAGAAATTTTCTTCTCTAACCTCCCCCTTCTCCTTCACAGCCTTCCCCCTTATAACCATCTCCCCACCGCCTTTCACTCCCGAAGATCTTTTGCACATTTATGAGGGTCTGCCACCATTTAAGGCGACCTTATCTTCTTTTAAGGGTGTAATTAATGTTTGAGATAAGCTTTGCGATTAAGTGTATTAAATATCTTTGGTGAGTCTTTATCTACTTACGTAGAGGAGATGACTTTATGGAAGCTCACTTTGAATTAAGTTTGTTAACTAATTTGGTTTAATTAAATGCTTTTAGTTATAAGTTACAAAATAGATGTGATAACTTTATGTTTTGTTTATAAATTAATTACTTTTCCTTAATTTAATTTATATTATTATTGTATTGGATCAGCTACATATAATTTTAATGATTATACTGTTCATCAAGTATGGGCCATTACATACTTCCTCCCTTAAGAAAACTTCGTCCCGAAGTTAGGGCTTCATATACTTATATTGATAATTATGTTTTTAGGGAGTAGGGCACAAGTGAGAAGGTTTGTATTTTTAAGATTGAATTTCGTTTGTATGTACATGTTTCTTTTCTTTGATATTTATTTGTTTCTTCATATCTCAACCGCCTCTGCAGACTATTCTTTAACCACCCTGTCCTTCCTAACCTCTTCCATTCCCTTCCTATCCGTCCTCTACAGGAATATGACATGGCATCAGTGTTACGGATCCATTCATAGACCTTAAGGATATCAGCGTTGATTATATCGACCTGATATGCTTGTAGGCATCCGGCAGTCATCATCACACGTCTAGGGGAGCGTGACTCGCACAGTCCTCCCATGACTCCAGGTTTTGGAGGATAAACAGTGGGCAACACCTCCACCCCTCTCAGTAGAACCAGGGTTAACACCCTATCATGGAATCACATGGAGTCTCAACGTTCTGGGATTCTGTCATCACGTCTATTGTTTCGGTAATTTGTGTTCTGCGAGGCAATCACTGGTACACAATCTGCAATGTAAACACTTGTACACATATTACAGCATATGCACCTATATTGATCATAACCAGTTGTTACCCATATAACAACCTTTACATATTCACAATATTTTAATATCTATGATATTAATCCAAAATCTTATAGAAAGAAAATTTGTTTACCTAGTTATCAATATGTCCCACAAAATTTCTCATTTCCGACACTGCTTCTGTTTAGTTCATACATGTTCTATTTTATGATGCATTGTTTTACCCCTGTCAATTTATATATCGATATATTTCATTTTTCATATTCTTGCAAAGGTTAATTTAAATGACATATTACATATCGGTGTCCATGCACCAGTGAATCTTAAACAAACAGCATATATTTTGTATCAGTAGAGTGAAGTAGCATTCTAGACTTATGGGTATCCATGTACCAGCAAGGTAAAAACGCATCTTTATATAGTGTTTCAAAATGTCAAGTATCAAAATAGAGCAGCTATATACATAAAAGTTTTCGGCTCTCAAAATTTAGCATAAGTTGGGGTAATTCTGGCAAAAAGTCTCAGCATCCTCCCAAGTTGCTGATCCAGGGCTATACTTGTCCCACTGGACTTTCACTTGGTCTATCCGGCGGTTCCTGAGCTGTCGAACCCTACGTTCCAGAATACGTAACGATTCGACCGTTAGGGTTCCCTCGTCCGATACCTACAGTTCCTTCCATTGAAGGTCATGAGATTTATCAGCAATATAATGTCGTAAGGCAGATACATGAAATACATTATGAATTTTGTGCAAGTGGGGTGGCAGTGCAAGACGATAAGCGACTGGTCCAACTTTTTCCAGGACTTCAAACGGTCCAATAAACCGGGGGGATAATTTTGTCCCCTTCCCAAACCGAATGGTACTCTTATTTGGTCTGATGCGAATGAAAACCTGATCTCCTACCACATAACTTCTATCTATCCTGTGAGTGTCCGCATAACTTTTCTGTCTATCCTGAGCCTCTTTTAACCGTTGTCGAATCAGTTTTACCTGATCCTCCATCTCTTGGATCAAGTCTGGTCCGACGATTATTCGATCTTCTAACATGTCCCAACTTAACGGCGTTCTGCAAGGTCTTCCGTATAATGCTTCAAATGGCGGCATCCCGATCGAACTATGGTAGCTATTGTTGTAAGCAAATTCCACCAAGGGTAAGTACTTTTCCCAACGTGATTGTTGGTCCATAACATACATCCTTAGCATATCCTCGAGCACTTGATTTACCCTTTCTGTCTGTCCATCGGTCTCAGGGTGATAGGCAGTACTCAAATTTAACTGGGTTCCCAAGGCCGACTGCATACAGTTCCAGAACCTTGAAGTGAACCGAGGGTCTCTGTCGGATATGATTTTCTTAGGTACTCCATGAAATCTGATGATTTCGTTTATGAATACCCTAGCTACATCAGCTACATCATAAGTATCTCTTACTGGGATAAAATGGGCGCTCTTAGTTAATCGATCCACCACGACCAGGATGGCATTATGCTTTTGTTGCGTAAGAGGCAGCCCAACGATAAAATCCATAGAAATTATCTCCCATTTGGTCATAGGGATGTCATGAGATTGTAAGAGACCCGCTGGGTGGCGATGATCAGCTTTTACCTGTTGACACTCAAGGCATCTAGAAACAAATTGGACAATGTCATTTTTCATGCCTGACCAGAAGAAAAGTCTCTTGGTGTCAGCATACATCTTCTTTACCCCAGGATGTGCACAATACACTGCTCGGTGTGCTTCCTTCAAGATGGTGTTTCGGAGATCTCCACTGTCTGGTATATACATCCTTCCGTGAAATCGTAGAATTCCGTCCTTTTCTAAATCATACCCGTCAAACTTAGGTTCCGTCGAACGGTTACTTTCAAGTCCCGACCTCACTTTTAAGTACCAACTATCCCTTACAAGATGTTCAAGCACTTGATTTCTCAAGTTCACCTTGATAGGTACGAGGGAGAATATTCGGGGTCTTCTACTTAAGGCATCAGCTACCACATTCTCCTTCCCTTTGATATATGAAATGGCAAAATCATATTCGCTTAGGAGTTCACTCCATCGTCTTTGTCTTGCATTCAAATCTCTCTGGGTGAATAAATACTGCAAACTCTGGTGGTCACTTTTAAGCACAAAGTTTCTCCCTACCAAGTAATGTCTCCACATCTTTAAAGCTAAGACCACCGCGGCTAACTCCAAATCATGCGTAGCATAAAGTTCTTCATGAGTTTTTAATTTTCTCGAAGCATATGCTATTACGCCTCCTTCTTGCATTAAAACTGCACCTAACCCTTGCTTAGATGCGTCGGTACACACAGTGAAATCTCTATCCATATCCGGTACTCGTAAAATCGGTGCACTAGTCAATAATCGTTTAAGTTCAGAAAAAGCTTTATCACATTCCTCAGTCCATTCATACTTAACACCCTTGCGCTGAAGGTTGGTGATTGGCTTTGCAATTTTGGAGAATCCCTCCACAAACCTTCGGTAGTAACCTGCTAAACCCATAAAACTACGCACTTCATGTGCATTTTTAGGTATCGGCCACTCCCTGATTGTATTTACCTTTTCCGGATCTACAGAGATTCCTTCGCCTGAAATGATATGACCCAAGTAATGGATTTCTTTCTAGAAGAAAGCGCATTTGGACAATTTTCCATATAACTTGTGCTCTCTGAGACAAGATAACACTATCCGAAGGTGCTCTTCATGCTCCTTTTCATTTTTAGAGTAAATGAGGATATCGTCCAGGAAAACTTGTACAAATTTGTCAAGATATTTGCGGAGAACGCTATTCATAAGGTTCATGAAGACTGCAGGTGCATTGGTCAACCCAAATGGCACCACAATGAATTCATAATGCCCGAAACGAGTTCGAAATGCGGTTTTAGAAACATCATTCTCGCTTATCCTGAGTTGATGATACCCTGATCGCAGATCGATCTTTGAAAATACTATAGCACCTTTCATTTGATCAAAAAGGTCGTCAATGCGAGGCATCGGATACCTATTCTTTACCGTGGCCCGGTTCAAATCTCGATAGTCCACACACAGTCGTAATGAACCATCTTTCTTTTTGACGAAGATTACTGGAGCACCCCACGGTGACACACTGGGTCGAATGTGTCCTATATCTAACAGTTCTTTTAGCTGTAAATGTAGCTCTTGAAGTTCCGGGGCAGTCATTCGGTAAGGAGCTTTAGAAATAGGTTCCGTGCCCGGTTTTAATTCAATGGTGAGGTCTAGCTCTCTCTGAGGAGGTAGCCCAGGTAGTTCCTTTGGAAAAACATCCGGAAACTCTGCTAGAATCGGATATTGATCTAAGGACGGCCCTTTTTCTTTGCTCACCATTTGAATGGCATATACTTGACAACCCTTCCTCAAGCACCGCTTCATCTGCATGGCTGAGATGAAACGCAGGGATACCTTTCTCTTAATACCTTGAATTTGGATTGTCTCACCCATATCATTTACGCAAAGTATTGTTTTCCCGGAACAATCTACCCATGCTCGATGAGATTCTAACCAATCCATTCCTATCACCAGGTCGTAAGTACCTAGGGCTGTGACATAAACTTTTAGTTTGGTCACACAGACCCCTAGATCAACTTTGCAATCTTCCACACATAATTCTACCGATTGAAGGTCTCCTGAAGCCATTTCTACCTGTCTAAAATCGTCTTGATTGCAGGCTGCCAACCCACATTTGTTTAATGCAAAAGATGAAATAAAACTATCAGTAGCTCCAGTGTCAAATAAGATTTTGAGTTTTATTCCATTGATTGTACCTGAAGATTCCACTACCGTTGATTGATGTGCTGCCTGGTTGTTGTTGACAACAGCATGGATCCTGTGATTGCTTCGAGCATCTGATGACGGTTCCTTCCCTGTCCGTCGCGAGTTCTCTGGTTCTTTTCCTGCTTGACGCGAGTTCTCCGGACAATCCCGTCGAAAATGTGGTCCTCCACATCCCCAACAGTCCACTCGGGTTAGTCCTCTTTCGGTTGATTGAGAAACCCCCGACCAAGAACTCTGTCCTCTGGTGCTGCTTCCTCTCCCATTTCTTCCTCGATTACCAGTTCCTCGAGACCTCCACGCACTATTGTTGGAGGACCCAGAGGCTATTGCGTTTATGGTCCTGGGAGCTGCTGCCCCCGCTCCTCTTGGGATGAATCTGTTACCATAAGGAGGTGGTCTCGAGTTATTTCCTCGGAAGAAATTTCGGGGAGTCTTTCCTGTAAATGCCTGCGGTATTGATTCAGCTGGCCTGAAATCCCTTTTTATCCCTAGATGTTCCTCTGCATAACGAGCACATTCCACTGCTTCTGCCACGGTCGGTGGCTTCCACATTCTTACCATGGCCCTGATCCGAGGGTTTAACCCAAATATGAAACGCTCGGCTTGGCGTTCATCCGTGTCTAGATAAGGGACATACTTCACAAGTTCCATGAACTTTGTCTCGTATTCTTCCACGGTTTTACTCCCTTGGGTTAAAGTATGGAAGGCTCCAGCTTGCTGCTCTTGAAAGAAAGGCGGCAAGTATTTCGCACGGAATCGGTCCATAAACAATTCCCAAGAACGGTATCCGATGTCAGATGTAGCTGTTTTTCCATATTCCCCCACCAAATCAGAGCATTCCCTCTGAGTTGGAATACAGCGATCTTCGTTTTAGAAGTTGAAGAATATTCTCTTAATGCAAAGCATCGGATCATCCCTTCCAACCATGCTTCGGCATGCTCTCCACCTCGTCCTCCAGAGAATTCCGGTAGTTTAATCTTTTGCAGTTCCCGTGAGATATCTTCCTTAAGGGGTTTGTCATCGAAATCCCTCGGCCTTTCTGAGTGTCTTTCCTCTGACTGACGTCGCTCCTCCTTGTCCCTGGTCGACTGCGACCCTTTCAAGGTTTCCATAATGGCCTCCAATGAGCTCATCACAGTAGTGAGATCAGGCGGAGCAACAGGAGCTGACGGTGATCTTGATGGAGGTGAGGGCGATGGTGAAGGTGGAGGTGGCGGCGCTGCATTTTGCTGGCGCTGGCGCTGCCGCCTTTGGTACGTGTTTAACATGGTAATTTTCCTGAAATGCATAATAAATTCATGAGGAGTGGATAAATTCTTAGACTGACAAAATATAATTTTCGCAAGATTAAAGCTGGCATACGGGTATAGTTCTTTTGCTATTTTACCTGCAGGCAGGTCTTACTGGTACCGAGGTCAAGGAGGGTGGCAACGCGACCTCCTTGTCCTATGCAGGGTAATGTATGCTTACTAAATCTAGCGTGAAATGCAAGGTTTAAGATCTATTTAATCCCGACTCAACATGAATCATCTAGTTAGGTATTTTCGTAATTTAACTCTAGGTTTTGCGGCATCCCAATGCACATGTGATCAGAGCGCACGATGCTATCAATCGTTCTTTTGTCTTGATGATATGTTGAACGTATCCACCATTTACCATGTATAACCCTATTATATAGATCCCGATTTTGAACATATTTATACTTGATTTACATATCACATTTTATATAAATCCTTTTTTTTTTTTTTTCATTTAAAATGTATTTTAATAGATAAAAACATATACCATATAACTTTAAATTTCAGAAATGCTTTAATCGATATTTACATACACTATATGCTTTACCAAAACCCATTTTTTTAAATTTCATTTAAAATGTATTAAATAGATATAAAACATATACCATATAAATTTAAAAAGAAACTTTAATATATTTACATACACTATACGATTTAAAACGAACTAACGACAAACGACAATTTCTATTTGTACTAAACGACAAAACGACAATTTCGATTTTGAACTTATACATACCATATACCATACAAATGATAAATTCGATGTTTGAACTAACCGACAGATTCTATTTGGATTTATACATACCATATACAACGATAAATTCGATTTTGAACTAAACGACAAGTTTCTATTTGGATTTATACATCCGGTCCATGACAACCCGATTTTATTTAAATTTCAATGCGTTTAATCGATATATATATACACTCAACCCCTTTTAAATTCGTTTAAATGTGTTTAAATTTTAATTTCCATTTGAACGTATTATATACACCTACCAAATAAATCAAACGGAGCCCAAAAATTTCGACGGCGTGGGTTTCTATAACTCGACCGATTTAGAGCCTCTACCCTGCGTTATGCGGCTAGGATATGCATATCCACAGACCGCTGTGTCGTTTTGCTGCCCTGCCACGGAGAAGCCCATGCGAGACTCCACTACCGTTGAGATTCAGAGAATACGTGGAATACATGCTAGGTGCTTTGTCAACCAAAACAGACCTCCCTGTGACGTCTTTTAGACAGCGCAACAGCATGGTATGCCCTGCTGGCTTTGCCTCAGCTACAAAATTTTTCTTTTGACAGCGAGTGGTTTTTAAACGCAGCCTATAAATTACTCTGCAAGCGGATAATATACTCCAGGGAGCTCAGATGGATTTCCCCCTCCAAGAAGTGCTCGATAATATTTCAAAATCAATTCGTGGAATTGTCTCCTTGAATGAAAAGACAGAGATCCATGAAGGAAATTGTCAAAGCATCGTTGATTAATTGAATCTTTTGAAGCCTGTGCTCGGTAAGGTTAGGGACTCAAAGATATCTTTGACAGGATCAGGCATCAAGCTATTTAAAGTACTGGACAAGGCATTGAGTAATGCTAAGGAACTAATAGAGAGGTGTGGTGCAAAAGGCAGCAAGATTTACAGGGTGCTACGCAGACAGCAGTATATGTCCAAATTCAAAACATTTCTTTCGGAGATCTGCCGGGTGTTAAATGAATTGCCTTACTACTCTTCACATATTCCAGCTTAGACATGGATTCAGGTTGAGCTGCTGGGAATTGACAGTCAGAAAGCAGACTCGGGTCCTATGCAGTGCAGAAACACATGCTGGAGGTACTATGAAATGTTTAAGTTTTAGGCTACCAGAACTGCTGCAAGAGATATTTGCAGTTATTACATGATGCATCGCTGAACCGATGGAGTCAAAATTATTCAGAGTCCAGATTAAGGAGGGTAAATAAAATACATTTAGTTTTTATTTTAAGATGCGCAAATATATTTCTATTTAATTTTACTGATTCAACAAACACTGCTTACAAGATTGAAAACCTTCTAGTTCTGAAAATAAACATTTTTCAGGAATGCGAAATAGGCACCAGCCTTGTTTTCTTTCCAGCCTTAATAAGAAATAACACAACTGAGTTGTCTGATCTAGATTCAAAATTCTTCTTTCTACGAACAGGTCTAGAATAAAGATTTTTAATCAATTAAGAAAATGTGATTTCCAACATTGTGAGGGATTCTTCCCCGAGTTAGCATGCTTCTTGATGGTTATTTCAAGTTTCAGTCATGTAGACCTATCTTGTTTGCGGTGGCCTAAAGAATCATTTATTCGGTTACTGTTTAAGATTGTGAGTTTAACACATATCTGCCAGCTCTTTCTGAAGTGTTAAGACAACCTTGTTTTGGAATCTTTTACACGGGTCAGGGGTAGCAACAATAGGTTTCATGGAGTTAACATTGTTATTGGTATATGCAGGAATGTATATGCAGGAACTAGCAAAGTCAGACTGTCCTAGTTCAACTTGCACTCACAAAATATTGGAAATTAAAATAAGTTTAAATACGAGTGTTTCATTCTGTTTTTTTTTTTTTTTTTTTGCATATATATATATCTCTGTTAGTCTATTCTTTCGGTGGGGCCATGAGTTAAACTCTTCAAGCCATGAAAAACTTGGGAGTAACTTGCAGATCAGAGTTTGAGCCACACGTTCTTTCTAGTTTTACTTGCTACTGGCAAGTTTGACTGCTAGCAGCGAGTCAAATCTGGATCTGTATTATAGTGTGTTGGTTTTGGCAGTGAACTGAGATTGACTCGCCAGTAAGAGTCAAACTCAGCACAATTGAACAACCTTGAGTTTCAATCTGAATTTGCGCATTGTTTGAGTAATGTCTTTAGACATGACCGAATATTGGAGTTGAAAAAAAACTATCTGTTTTGAGTTGTAGTATCATGGAGGGACAAATTTTGCACGTACAGCTGGGGCCATTCATCACAACAAGCTATGACTATGATGCACCTATAGATGAATTTGGTACATTACTGTACATCACACTTTCTTTTTCATTCTTGATGTATCTTTATTTACAACATTTGTAAGAAATGGAAATAATAATAGAGGCAATAAACAGAAGGGTTATATATATATATATATATAACACTGTTAATACAGTATAGTTTCCCGCAATAACAAGTTTGGATGCACATTTGCATATGCAGGAAAGTGAAAAGAGAAAATTGTGTCACAAAGGAATCACGTCTATTCTACATGATCAACCTGGATCCGTGGAAAAATTGTGACAACAGATCTCTAGATGCAGACCCCCTGTCAAAACCAGGGTCATCACAGATAAATATATTTTCCACATTTGCCAGCAAAAGGACATTTTCAATGCCAGTTTCACCTATTTATTATCCCCAACTTCTGAGTCAACTAATGGCATGCCCGCAGCCCAGCAATCTTCTCCCTTTGTAAGTTTGTAATCCCTTGTATGCCAACTATACTCTCTAAGATTACCAGCAGCAGCCTGGAAATAAGTTTTCAATTTTCAATGAGCCTATAAGGTCGCAAGAGGGTTTGAATCAACCCTCTGATACCAAATGTAAGGTCCCTGACACAATCAGGACTGAGAATAGTGCTGGTTAAAGACAGAGGGAAGAGACAGGTTTTTCGGTCTAACTCCAGAAGGGCTGGCACATTTCTAAGTCAATCTATACCACAGTGTTGAGCTTTTGGCCTTTTTTTTAATTTTGACTGAAAATATTCTTTTTGTGTTAATGAGCATGAATCTACCCTCTTGGAGAGATATAAAAACGTACATGCACAGATTTAAGGTTCCACACACAGCTTTAATTTAATTACAGAGAATAGCAGTGCTGTATTGTAATAAACATTTGCAGTAAATTTAAATGGAAACAAAGCTGTACTTAAAAGAATTACCTGGATCGCTGGTGATGATGATTGATAGGGCTGTGATGATAGTTCTCCTTCCAAGGATGTTGATGAACAGAGCAGATTACCCAAAACAACAATCCTCCCAGCCGATCTAGGAGCAATCCTAGATCCAGAAGAGTGATCTTCTGCCCCCGTGCCCAGAATCCCAGAACGGTGAAACTCTCCCTTTAGAACTCTGCGTAATCTTCAATCCTTTGTTAGCCAGAATGTAGAAATTTTCTTCTCTCACCTCCCCCTTCTCCTTCACAGCCTTCCCCCTTATAACCATCTCCCCACCGCCTTTCACTCCCGAAGATCTTTTGCACATTTATGAGGGTCTGCCACCATTTAAGGCGACCTTATCTTCTTTTAAGGGTGTAATTAATGTTTGAGATAAGCTTTGCGATTAAGTGTATTAAATATCTTTGGTGAGTCTTTATCTACTTACGTAGAGGAGATGACTTTATGGAAGCTCACTTTGAATTAAGTTTGTCAACTAATTTGGTTTAATTAAATGCTTTTAGTTATAAGTTACAAAATAGATGTGATAACTTTATGTTTTGTTTATAAATTAATTACTTTTCCTTAATTTAATTTATATTATTATTGTATTGGATCAGCCACATATAATTTTAATGATTATACTGTTCATCAAGTATGGGCCATTACACATTAAATGAGAACGCTGCTTACTTGGAAATTCGAATTTGTGAAGTTAATGCACCTTTGGGAGAGGACTTGTGGTTTGATTTGTTGATCTCTTTCACTTGCATGCATCTCATCTAATTGGGTAATTCACACAACCATGCATTACACTCATTTTGCATGCTCTTTAGTTTGATTTGCTACAAGTTTTAGGTTCATTTGCTTTCATAATAAGTTCATAATTTTGCATGCAAACACCTTTAACTTGATTTTATTTGGCTTGAATATTGTTCCAAGTTTACTTATGCTTCACCATTAAGCACACCTTACATGCATCAAGTATTTGGGAAAATTCTACTTTACAAAGCAACATCTTATTTCATTTCAAGCAAATATATTTCAAGTTGAAGTGGAATTTTTCTTCTTTTGTTAATTTACTTTTAGAGATATTACATGTCCCCAACATCACTAAAATTTACCTCCAATTTAAGTTGGTTGAATAGACTTTTAGGGACCCTCTACTTTTATTGACTCCTCACTGTGAGATCCAAATCTTTGGGTGAGGGCGAGGGTCTGAGGATTAGAGTTTAATTGCAATCTTGCTTTTAGAGTCTAACTAATAAAATAAACCAAGAGCATTTCACATCACATTTACTTTACTTGCAAATTCTCAATTTTTGCTATCTTGATGGTTTAATGTTTCACATGCAAATATTATTTCCTATTTCAAGAAGCACTTTGGATGCAAGCATTGTAATCTCTTTAACTTTGCAACAAATTTAATTATCTTGTACTTGGAATATTGTTTATTTTTGCAACTCCATTTTGTGTTGTCATTTTAATGGTCATTATACTTATGGATGATTGATGTATCTCATTTCATTTCCAAGCACTACTCATTTCATGTTGCAAATTTAATTTAATGTTATTATCTTGGTCTAACATTTAAGTTTCTATCACTTGTATCTTAATTTCATTTTGGGCAAGCTATTTGTTTACTTGAAGGCACTAGTCCACATGTTGAATATCTATTTCAAGTTTGTTTATATGCTTGTTTAATGCTTGAAGGCAAGTTACTTTTGATAGACATTGACTAGAATTATTTCATTTACATTCTTCAAGTAGATTACTATTTGTTTTTTATTTTGGCAAAATATATTTACATGCTTTGATTGATCAATTGTTCATATATCTTAAAGACATGCTTATATCTTGTGCTAACAATTTCTTGTTTCATTTTCAAGATTACTTTTTCTTTCCATTTGCAAACATTTCATTTCATTTATGCAAATATAATTTCATTTTAGAGCAATACTTTGAAGGCACTGGTTGTTCATATGCTTTATGTTTATCTTATGTATTGATGGTTGTTGATGGTTATTGCTCATATCACATTTTCTTATACATCTTAAGAAGTAATCTATTTCACTATAACAATTCTCCTAGAAATCTCACATCTTTAACTTTAGTTTTCCTTTAGGGACCTTCCCCCCCATAGCTAACCTAGGAGATAGCTTAAATGGAGAGAGTTGGGAATAGGTGATAACCCCTTCTCTAGGTTCCTTGCCACCAACCATACCTTGTGGGGTTAAAAGCTTTTTTCACTAACTGTAGGTAGGTGTAGGTGGCAAGGTGAACAAACTGTGCACACAACAACCTTGTTGTAGCACCTTAGGGCTTCCTAGCCCTCCTTCAATGCTCGTTCCACCTGTAATCTTCTCTCTTTACAGGTCTATCCTGTGTGACTACATCTTGTAGCCCATGACCCTCATAAAGGCCCCTCGGTTTGCACTTGTTACCTTCTTGTGGGCAGCTGTAACCCTTATCAGCTCACGAGCCACAAATATCTTCCTTTAGCTAGGTCCTATAGAACTTTCACAGCCATAGCCTACTTCCTTCTATTGTGACTTGACCAAAACAAGCCTTCTCTGCCCTTGCACAAACCTCGACCTACTGCTCCTTGTTGTAGCTTGTTCCTAGCCACAGGTATGAGCCTTCCATAGGGTCTGGCCCTCCTTTTCCCTGCCTGTGGATGATGGCACAAGCCCTAACCAGACTTTAGATCTTACCTTTTAGCTGCAGTCTGCTTCCTCTAAGCTGCCGACCTCCTGCCAACTACCAAAAGGACACAAATTGCCCTCTTTCTAGGGCTTGGCACCTACACAGTTGCCTTATCAGTGAACTGACCCTCCTTAAGGCATACTTCTTTGTTGACTATGATTTTGTCCCTCAAAACAACGACTAACTTCCTCTACTTTCAATGGCTTATCCTTCAGCCTTTGGGTGGTAGATTCCTATAGGTTCGACCCTTCCAAGGGCACAAACTACCTTTAATGCCCCACCTTCTCCTTTCCTCCTTTTGGCCTTTACTTTCTTGTCTTTAGAATGTTGAAATTTGGGTAGCTTTGGGATGAATTTCCCCAAATGAAGCCCATCATTCCCCAAAGGAAAATTCAAATTGGACAAAGAAATTATTATTTCATGTGTCACAAATTTATTTGGGCAAAAAACATCATGACATTTGTTAATATATTTAAAGCAAATTTATATTTTGTGTTTTACCTCTAAGATTGCAAGGTCGACCTCATAGAAACTCATGTTGGCTCCCATATGAGTCACGTCTCGTAATAACTATAAATACCCTATCGTTGTGCCTGATCTCAAATCAACCATCACATACAATTTCTCTGTGGCATCGCATTTTCTCTGTGGCTCGATTTGTATTTTGTGGCATCGCATTTCTCTGTGGCTCGATTTGTATTTGGTGGCATCACATTTCTCTGTGGCTCATTTTGTATTTTGTGGCATCACATTGTCTCTAATTAGTGGCTCTATACATTATACAATGTCTTGTATCATTTATATATGGCTCACATTTGATTTGGCTCGTGGCTCATATTATATAAACAATAGCTTGCATGGTCTGTATTGTTTATATAGTGGCTCGCTCTCGCATTTACAGTGACTGAGGTGTGAAAATTCCTAAAACTGCTTAACAAAAATTTCTACTGCAGAAATTTGGTTTACTTCTCCTACTTGTGTTTTTACATTTACAAGTTATTTTCAGAAATATTCAGAAAAAAACGAAGTAAACACACTGCAGATCTACACATACATACAGATCAGTTACTGAAGAAATAAGCACACATGACAAAGGACACGCAAGATTTTTCGGAAAAATGTCCCTAGAAAAACCCAATGCGAGAAAACCGGTGCAACAACTCTTAGAGGGTTTTATTATTGTGAAAATTTTTGAATACAATCAAGGGCACCAGACATGGTTTGCCCTAAAAGAGAAAATCTTGGTAGATGTACCTCTATCTCTTGGAGACAGAAAATATGGTTGATTCAGCTGAGGATGAAGAACCCCACAGGTGCCTACGCAGTCACTGCGTCACCCTTCAGTGTGGCTGCTTCACACCTTCTGGATCTGTTGAAAACGAGCCCTTTTTGGCCCACTAGAACCCCAACACTGCCTTTCCTAGCTCTGCATCAACCCTCTAGCCCTACGTGAGCCTCTGCATTGCTCTGGCTGCGCCTGCGTCACCCCTGTTGGGCCTATGTAGCCTATGCATCACCCTCTCTGGACTGCGTGAGGCTCTGCGCTGCCTCTGCGTGAGCCTGGCTGGATTGCGTCACCCTTGTTGGGTCTATGCCCTGCTTTGGTACGGATTTGCCTCTCTGCTAATGTATTCTCGGCCCTGGATCTGAAATCCCACTGCCAATCTACCCCTCACGGCACTGCAAGCTCACTCGAAAATTCTCAACAAACTGCGCCCCAGAATTTCGACTTAGCTCAAGTGCTGCTACTCTTTGTGTGTTCTCCCACTGACTCCAAGCCTTCATTTAATACTTTTCTCGTTAAACAATCAACGACCATGATCTAATCTCTAATCGACGGCTAAGATTAGAAAAGACTTGATCCACGTCACTTAGAACATTCTCACCCACATGTTTAAATTAATTCCCTTTAATTATTTAATTTCCCTAAGTTAGACTTAGCGTCTCCCATTAGAGAACTTTTGAGGTCTAAAATGGGCTTCCTAAGAAAAATGTACAACCAAAATAAACTTTATAAGAACCAATAGGATTCAAGATGATGATGTCAACCATGGGGGTGATTCACCATTTTTGGGGTAAAAAAATAAAAAAAATAATAAAACTACTTTTTGAACTAGTATTTTCAACTTATCTCCTTAAGGTTTTACTCAAATTTCGAGTGGGGGTACTCGTTGGATGCAAAATTTAATTCCTCATCCAAGGAGTACCCATGTTGCATACTTTCGATGGACCCTACTACATGAAAAATGATAAATACATGAAAAAACGTGATTTCAATCACTTTTTTAAAATTTTCATGTATTTTTCATTTTTCGTGTAGTAGGGTCCATCAAAAGTATGCAACTTGGGTACTCCTTGGATGAAGAATCAAATTATGCATCTAACGAGTGTTCCCGCTCGAAATTTGAGTAAACCCATAGGGAGAGTTGAAAATAGGAGTTGAAAAAAGTAGTTTTTTCTTTTTTCCCTCTAAAATTTGATGATGTAATATAATCTTATTTTATTATTTCCACTATTATTTTATAATTTTCTTAGGAGGCCCATTTTAGACCTCAAAATTCCCACAATGATTAAAATAAATAATTATTGAAATAACTTAGGCTCTAGGTGGAATTTCTCTAAATGATTTATGGGTCTTGGAGATCTCATGTATTCTAGCCCCTCCAAAAAGTTTCGGAGCTAGATCACATCCGATGCTACCCAAAATCTCAACATGAGGCTCTCGCATTTACACTGACCTTTTATATACTTTGAGGCTCTCGCATTTATAGTGACTAAATCTCTTGCATTTACAGTGACTCTTTGTATACTTTGAGGCTCTCACATTACAATGACTCTCTCATATACACTCAGAGGCTCGTTATAATCTATACTCCATGATATCTGTGGCATGCTATAATTAGAGGCTCCTTGTCTCACTATATCTTAGAGGTTCCTATATGCAGTGGCTCGCTATACTCCATGGCTCGCATTGTGTCTTTATTATATATGTTGGTAGTGACACTTAAGGAAACCCTCATGATAGTATGATTTTTGGCAGATTATCCTTCAGCGATAACGATATGTGACAAATGTACTCTTGATGACAGTGATAACCTTACTCTTATACAACTATACATAATAATAATATTTATGATGAATGACTATGATTATATAACAATGTCTTGGACTTGTAGGAATGACTATGATTCATATAACAGTGACTTGGATCTATATGACAGTAACGTGGAGGCATGACAATGACCTTTGATATGGCTGTGATAATATATGGCAAAGTGACTTTTGATATGACATGGCAGTGAACGTTGATATGGCATTAACCTTATATGGCAGTAACCTTGTATAGTATTGATCTTTGATTTCAGAGTAACCCTATATATGACAATGACATTGATGCATATGCATATGGCATTGACCAATATATATGATCGTGCCTTTTGACCTTGATCTTCACAACAATTCTCTTGATTTGTGACATTGATCTTCATGACAGTGTTCTAGATATGTGATAGTGATCTATATGACACCGTTTGATATGTGGTAGAGATCTACATGGCAGTGACATTGACGTATAGCAATAACCTTGACATGGCAATGATCTTTAGTGTATGGCTTGTCTCTATGATAATGAGGTGGCAGTGATGGCAGCAATAGTGAAGTGTGTTACCACTCAATCTAACAGGGGTTCCTAGGAGGGGTTCCAAAGGGGCAACTACTAGACCAAGTGGCAACAATGGGACAAAGACCCACTGTCACCTCAGTCAACGCCCCCTGGTCTTTACGGACTTTCACCGATGGGAGGAGTCCCATGTAATATCCCCAAAATAAAATTTTCAGCAGATCATGCCATAAAAACGCATTCTTCAGGTATGATGGCTTCAGCTATCATATAATATCTCTGAAAATGTTCAGCAACCCAAATAAATAGCAGCAACAACCTTTACTCAGCTTCTAAGGGCAAAAAGGTGGGGAAAAATGAGGATTTTGGCCCTAAAATGAGTGAATAAGGAAATCTGCGTAAAATGACGGGTCAAGGTTCTGGAATATGTTAGAATAGGTCAAGAGGGACTTCCATGTCGAATTTCAGCTCAAACAAAGGCGTTTTGCTATGTTAAACAGTTCCTCTTTCCCGACTAGTCAATAGAAAGCCTGATTTCCCAGGACTTTGAGTATGCAGAATTTTACTGAAGCAAGGGCTGCGTCTTTTCTGAAGGAATAAGATGTATAACAGTATGTATGTTCAGAGAATGGGTTTGGGAACATGGCATAGGCATTCAGCAAGGTTAACCAGCAGTTTATATAGAAAAACCCCTCAAAATAGAGGTGCCCCAAGACAAAGATTGATCCAGAAATACTTCAGCGTTTTCTCTAGGAAGCTGAAGCTTATATCTAATATATTACAGATCTGAAACTGATAAATACATGAAAACAGAGATCTATAATGAGACAAAATGCCCAAAGGGCTCTTTATTACTTCCCCCTTGGGAATTTCAGCAATACATGAAATGCCGGAGCAGATCTGAGTTTTACTACAGCAAATATAAAGAATGATTCAGAATTTCTGAAGCAAACTTCAGTATCAGATCAGAAATATACTTGGATTGGTTGGCCAATCCAAGGATCACCCTCAATCAAAGATCTAACTCCAAAATGATGCCAAAACCCCACACAATGACCCTGCTCATCAGATCTGCGTCCTTCCTGACTGGATCTGCGTCCTCCCTATTCAGATCTGCGTCCTCTCTCTCTAGATCTGAGTCCTCCCCAGCTGGATCTACTGGATCTACGTCCTCCCTATCCAGAGTCCCTTCTGCCTGGATCTGCTGGATCTGCGTCCTCCCTATCCAGATCTGCGTCCTCTCTGCCTTGATCTGCTGGATCTGCGTCCTCCCTATCCAGATCTGTGCCCTATCTCTCTGGATCTGTGCCCTGTCTCTCTGGATCTGCGTTTGCTGCCCTAGCCTGCGCAGTCTCAAGAAAGGGGGTATCTCCTCTGTCAAATCTCCACCAGAAACTACTGCAAATCACCACTGAAACTGAAGGATGATGCTAAGAAAATAACCTTACCAGGGCAGGCACTCGAAGTCCCCCGAGGCTAAGGATGATACTAAGAAAATAACCTTACCAGGGCAGGCACTCGAAGTCCCCCGAGGCTAAGGGTGAGATCTCCGCACGGAGACACTCGGTTGCACTAAACAGTGCTGCAGACCGACTAAACAACCGGCGTGCTGAAGTAGACAGAAGTCTAGCTCTCAATATCAATATCAAATCAACCATGTCAAATGAAGTGGAAACCCCTCCTTTTATAGTGCTAAACTCCCTCCCAAAACCTTAACTGCGTCCTTCACCCTCCTTGGCCTGCGCAGTTACCCTTGAGTCAGCGTGAGGCCTCCCCTCATACACGTGTGGACCCCCAAGGCCACCCCTTTAAGTTACAACGTCAATCAACTAGGAAAGCACTTTATTTTATAAAGTGAGATGACCCCTCTTATTTCTCACTTTATTTATTATTTTTTTAGCTAAAGCGGCAAAATTAAACAAAATTGAAATATTCCAATTAGCAATGCTAATTAGGAATATTACAGTCTCCCCCGGCAAAACGTTGCTTGTCCTCAAGCAACTGAAGTGATGGATGCTGTAAAGTCTGCTCGCTCTCCCAAGTGGCATCCTCATCCGGTAAAAATTGCTTGTTCTCAAGCAATGCTTGAACAAGCCTACTCTTTAGCGGATGCTCTCCTAAAATCTTGCAAAATATGCACGGGTCCCCGGATGCGCCTTGAATCTCACAGCCACTGCATCATCCTGTCATGTAGGGATCTCTCAATGCCGGGATCCCCAGGCGATCTCTCATGATACCGGCCAACCAAACAATCCTCCTGGATCCCATTGCCACCATGGCCAATAATAGCCCAAGTCCCATGGCTCGGACTGCGCACTGCCTCTGGCTATGACTGATGAAGACCATGACCCCTGCTGCTCTGCATCTATGACTGTGTAAGCTGGCCCATCAACTGCGCACCAACTCATCACCTCTCTTCGATCAACTGCAAGGGTAGAACTGAAGAATCTCCACTCGAGGCATGGAGTCTGGAATGTAATGAGGAGCATCTCCCTCCCGTGGATCCTCCATCCCCAAGCAATCATCCAAACAAAATGAGCCACCTCCCAACAAGGCAACTCCTGAAAATCTCCCTCCACCCCAAGCTCTGGTAATGAAGGTGGGATGAAAATCCGACCTTGGCAAGCATCATAGCTTACCCCATGCTGTCCTTCTCTCCACTTATGATAAGTGTAGAGTGTATGTTGATCCTGGGCTGCACTACCATTGCCCTCCAGTGGCAAAGTGAAGAAAAATCCTCCAATGAAGGTTCCTCCAACAATGAAGAACAAGCTGGCCCAAAACAATCCATCCATGAAGTATAGGACATGGTCATCATGGATCATTCTAATGAGATGTTTGCTGAAGGTTTTACATGATGATACATGATGCAAACAATCTCTCACAAGGATATAATGCAGTCTCATCCACTACAACTCCAAAAAATTACATGGCAAGCAAGGTACAAGATCCATCACATCTACTAATGGATAGTAAATGGCTGAATATGACAACAACATAAGACCAAACACTTGCCCATGGCTGTACAATGGATGAATATCAATCTCATGGCCCCCCTCAAAAGAGAACACATATGTAGTAGTGGTGGCCATGCCTCCTCTCATGCTCCTATTAGAACATGTAGTGCAGAAAATACTCAAAGGCACATTCAGCTCATGTGTCTCTCTCATAATCAAGCCTCCCATACAAATCTGATCTATATCAGCAAATGAAGACATGATCAACAGCAAAATGAAGGAAATGCTGAAGGTCTCATGTGGTGCAAGAAGGTACCAACAGCTTCCCAAACAAGTACAGCGCAGTTTTACAAGTTGCTGCTTGATGAAAGTACATGGAAAAATGTTTCTTGTTACATAGTTAATCATGCATGTCTTTATATGATACATGCTATAGTGCAAAAAATGAACATACATGTGATGATAAAACATTTGCCCAAGGCCACAAAAGAGATGGCTGCCTCCATCATGTAGATTGGCCCAATACAACTCATGGAGCAATGTGACAAGCTTGCCCTCTTGTGAAGCAATGCACTGCATAGGAATGACAAGAGTGTGCAAATCAATGAATGTATAGACAAAACCCTCACCATATGCTGGAAGTAAGATGGTACATGGATCCATAAATGAGTCCTCCATAGTGTTTTGGCATGCTATGAAGAAGAATGAACCATGTGCTGCAAGAAGATAATCCTCCTCATGCTTGGAAACCCAAGTCAAGAAGAATATGCCATAGATGTCTCTATCATCACTACCTCCTCTTTGTGCAACAAATATGAAGTGATCCCGGGACCTATGGGTTATAGATCCACCATATCTCTGCTGCGCACACTTCATCCATAATGTTCTGCTCCAAGGTGACAACGCTGGGAGCTCATGCAAATAAGCTCCTGTCAATACAAGACTCTGTTCTTTGACATGCTCCTTGTCAAAGACTCCTCTAATAATGCTGCAACAAATATGGAATACCTCCCAAGATGGAAGTGCTTCCCAATCAAAGACCATGGAGATAGTGCCATCTCCTCCTCCTGCAACATCATGCAAAGTGTGGGAGCAAATCTGCCCTTGCTCTCCTAAGCAAAGCAACAAGAAATTGTGTTGCCTCCCCATACCTCCATCATACCAATCATGTGATGAAGACACAATGAATGCTATGAGTATCATATCAACACCATGCATCCATACTCTATGCTGCTCAATGATGCAAGTATCCATCCATCTCTTCCCCAACCTCCTACTCTTAGGAAGAGTGTTTGCCAAGTGATGGCCAAACTCTTTCAAGAGTAACCAGCGCAACCAAGCCTCCTGCTGCCCGGTATCATAGATCTGCAAGTAGCCTCCTAGCTCCTTGCTCATCAACCCCATCCACTCAATCACTTGTGGATGCCTCCTTCTTCTCCACATCCTGGTACTCCTCCAATGAGGGTTACCATCCTCCAAAATCAAATTTCTGAATTTGCACTTCATAGGGTTTTGAAATGTAAACTTCTCAAGGATCAATGAGACCTTATCAAGAATCAAATAGGTAGTAGGCAAAAACCTCCCATCATGATGTGTATGGCTCAAGGGATGTCCAACACAAGCATGAGAGATGTTATCCATCCGAAGATGTCCCCCATCTTCTATCTGCTCTTGTGAGAAGGGAAGAAAGTCATTGCACCCCATGGTGTGTCAAAGTGCATCTCCAGTGAGATCTCTCCTTGAGACCTCCCCTTCATCCATAGTCTTCCAAAACCAATGAGGTCTTGGATCCGAAAGTAGAAGTTTCTCTTTGAGCTGAGAGGAGCTCATTGAGAAAGTGTCATCTTGAAGGGAGAAAAGGTTTCTTACTCCAAGATGTCTACCATCAATCTTCAAGGCTTCAAACCCCAACCTCCAATGTGATGTACAATCCAACAATGGCTCATGAGAATGATGGTTTGATTCCTCCTCGAGTGTTTCCACGTTGCACAGCGCAGTGCAACCAGGCTGCTCTACAGTAGCAATGATATTTGACCCTTGGTCTACAAGAATCCCGTCCTCAAAAGTGTTGGCTGCCCCAACTGTCAATGCGTGTGGCTGCTCCTCCATGAGTGTGACAACGTTATCACAAGCCTCCTCACGAGGTGATGTGATCTCTTCTTGATGAGAATCGGAAGCGCATGGTACTTCCTCTTCTTTCTCTTCAATCTTCTTGACTTCCTCTACGGTGGTTGAGTTTCCTCTGAATCCGAAAAGGGATGAGAATGAAATCTTCCTTTTCACCGTTCCAGTCTTTTTGGGCTTTGACTCACAGGGATTAGTGGGTCCCTCATGCCTGGGAAAAGGTGACCTCCCAGTGGTCTGCTGCAACTTTGAACTCTGCGTGCTAGAAAATCCACTGTTACCACTGTACCTTACTACTCCATCCAGTCTGAGCTCAATGTAATCTCCGAAAGGACAAACTGCTTTGAAGTCTTCCCCCATGGACTGCCATTCTCTGAAATAATTCTCCCAGGGTATACGACCATGTTGCCTTGGTACTTCAGGTAAGAATGTAGGCATTTTTATCCTCATATTTTCCATAGATAGCTAGCTCCACAGGCTGAGCCAGAACTATGCTCTGATACCACTGTAATATCCCCAAAATAAAATTTTCAGCAGATCATGCCATAAAAACGCATTCTTCAGGTATGATGGCTTCAGCTATCATATAATATCTCTGAAAATGTTCAGCAACCCAAATAAATAGCAGCAACAACCTTTACTCAGCTTCTAAGGGCAAAAGAGTGGGGAAAAGTGAGGATTGTGGCCCTAAAATGAGTGAATAAGGAAATCTGCGTAAAATTACGGGTCAAGGTTCTGGAATATGTTAGAATAGGTCAAGAGGGACTTCCATGTCGAATTTCAGCTCAAACAAAGGCGTTTTGCTATGTTAAACAGTTCCTCCTTCCCGACTAGTCAATAGAAACCCTGATTTCCCAAGACTTTGAGTATGCAGAATTGTACTGAAGCAAGGGCTGCGTCTTTTCTGAAGGAATAAGATGTATAACAGTATGTATGTTCAGAGAATGGGTTTGGGAACATGGCATAGGCATTCAACAAGGTTAAACAACAGTTTATATAGAAAAACCCCTCAAAATAGAGGTGCCTCAAGACAAAGATTGATCCAGAAATAATTCAGCGTTTTCTCTAGGAAGCTGAAGCTTATATCTAATATATTACAGATCTGAAACTGATAAATACATGAAAACAGAGATCTATAATGAGACAAAATGCCCAAAGGGCTCTTTATTACTTCCCCCTTGGGAATTTCAGCAATACATGAAAATGCCGGAGCAGATCTGAGTTTTACTACAGCAAATCTAAAGAATGATTCAGAATTTCTGAAGCAAACTTCAGTATCAGATCATAAATATACTTGGATTGGTTGGCCAATCCAAGGATCACCCTCAATCAAAGATCTAACTCCAAAATGATGCCAAAACCCCACACAATGACCCTGCTCATCGACCGCGTCCTCCCCGACCGGATCCGCGTCCTCCCTATTCAGAATCCGCGTCCTCTCTCAGATCTCAAGGCCTCCCTAAATCCGGATCCGCCGGATTCGCGTCCTCCCTATCCAGACAACCTTCGCCTGATCCGTCGGACTCCGTTGCCCTCCCTATCCATGATTCCGCGTCCCTCCGCCTTGATCCGCCGGGATCCGTGTCCTCCCTATCCGCATCTCGCTGCCCTCTTTATCCACAAGACTAATCCTCTACTGGCTCGCCGGACTGCGTGCCTCCCTATCCAGATCTGCGTCCTCTCTGCCTTGATCTGCTGGATCTGTGTCTGTAATATCCCCAAAGGGAAATAACCAGTAATAAACAGAAATACACCAAACAGATATAGAAAATGTAAGGCTGAACCAGATCACTGAACAATTACACATAGTGTGCCATAAAACTGAGCCATTTTATTAATCTGAAAGTACATAGAGAGGAGTACAAGAAAATCAGAGTAAGTGCACCTATCCTTGCCCTAGGCAAGTGGAGACCCTCTCAATAGAATAATGGCTGCAACAAGGACAGCGTCCTAGCTGCTCTCGGGTTGGGCCGAAGACCGGAAATGGGTCTCAACCCAAAACCCTCACCAATGGAAAACGCCGTCTCTCGGCGAGTGACAACGCGTAAACAGGAGGAAGCACTCCTGGCACCAAAACTCCAGACATGAGCAGTAGATCGACGACCGAAGACTAGAAAACGTCAAGCGAACCTCTCTCACACAAGCCTCCGCTTCCCTGACCGCCGTCCTACCCGATGGATCCGCCTTCCGAATGCTCGACTGGCCGGATCCGAAGCCTCCAATCGATTCGCGTCCTATCCTCCCGATTCCCATGCGTCCTCCTATATCGATTCGCTACCAAACCCTCGTGACGGCGTCGGATTCGACAATATCTCTTCGTATCCGTGCAGCCCAAGGCCGATCTCGAGCATTTCGGGGACAGGGCTAGATCTGCCAATATCTCCTCAGATCTGCAATCTCCCAAGCTGGATCTAGTGCTATACCTTCAGATCTGCAACATACAAAACTAGATCTGCAAATATCTGCTCAGATCTACCCTCTCCAAGGCTGGATCTATCAATATGCCTTCAGACCTGCAACCTTCTCTTCAGAACTGGACAACGTCCTCACTCCCAGGCTGATCAGCGTCCTTCCTTCTCCTGGACAGCGTTTTCTCTGCTCAGACCTGGACTGCGTCCTCCCTGGGACAGCGTCCTCACCCTCCTGGATTGATCAGCGTCCTCTCTCCTGATGAGACAGCGTCCTTCCTTCTCTGAACTGCGCAGCCACAAGAGGGCTTCTCCCTCTCCAGATTTGCACCAGAATCTGCTGCTACTCTGCTACTGAAACTGAAAGATGTACTCAGAACAAACCTTACTAGGGCGGGCACTCGAAGTCCCCCGAAGCTAAGGGTGAAACTAGAACCTTACCAGGGCAGGCACTCAAAGTCCCCCGAGGCTAAGGGTGAGATCTCTGACCGGAGACACTCGTGCACTAAACAGTGCTGCAGACCGACTAAACAACCGGCGTGCTGAAGCAGACAGAAGTCCAGCTATCAATAATAATATCAAATCATGAATGATCAAATGAGGTGAGAGCCTCTCCTTTTATAACATCAAACTCCCTCCAAAACTTAACTTTCCCTGGATCTGCGCAGTTTACCTTGGGTTAGCCTGATGCCTCCCCCATCATATCCACGTGGACCCCCAAGGCCCCCTCTCTAAGTTACAACGTCAATCTACTAGGAAAAAGAACACTTTATTATAAAGTGAGGTGACTAAAGTGAGGTGACCCCTCTTATTTCTCACTTTATTTATTATTTCTATCTAAAGCGGCAAAATAAAGCAAAATGCAATATTCCAATTAGCAAGGCTAATTGGGAATATTACAGTCTCCCCCGGCAAAACGTTGCTTGTCCTCAAGCAACTGAAGTGATGGATGCTGTAAGATCCTCTCATCCTCCCATGTGGCATCCTCATCCGGCAGATTCTTCCATCTCACCAAGAACTCTCTGATCTTCCTGCTACGCAGCTGTCTCTCCCTGGTGTCAATAATGGCCTCCGGCTGTAACACCAAGTGCCCCTCATCATCCGTCGGCGGTAGCTCCCCGGTGACTGTCACGTGCTGGCCCAGTGCCTTCTTTAGGCATGATACATGGAAGATGTTATGAATCCGGCTGCCTTGGGGCAGTTCCAACTCATATGCAACCTGCCCGATCCTACGTATCACCCTGTACGGTCCATAAAAGCGAGGCTTAAGCTTCTCTGCCCCCTTCTGTTTGAGTGTAGACTGTCGGTATGGCTGTAACCGTAGGTAGACCAGGTCTCCTACCTCAAAGTGTCTCTCCACCCGACCCTTATCAGCATACAATTTCTGCTGATTTTGTGCTGTGGCTATGTTGTCCTTGAGAGCCCGGAGGATGTCTTGGCTCTCTTGGATCCATAATTTGGCCCGCGGAGCCCTGCTAACACCAAACATCACGTCCACAAAAGATAGGGAATGGTATCCATACAACGCATAAAAAGGTGTCATGCCAATGGACATGTGGTGGGTTGTGTTGTAGCAGTACTCGCCCAGATGTAGCCATTTCAACCATGCTCTCTGCTGCCCACTGACGTCGTTACGCAAGTAGCCCTCCAGCCACTTGTTAACTATCTCTGTCTGCCCGTCCGTCTGGGGATGATAACTAGTGCTCGGTGTCAACTCAGTCCCCACTAGTCGAAAGAGCTCCTGCCAAAAACCACCCATAAAACGGCTGTCCCTGTCACTAACGATGGTCTTTGGTAGACCATGTAATCTGAAAATCTCCCGGAAAAACAGCTCTGCCACCTGTGCCGCTGTATAATGCGCCGAAATGGCGAAGAAATGAGCATACTTCGTTAGCCGGTCGACTACTACGAAGATGCAGTCCTTGCCCTGCACCGTGGGCAACCCCGTGATGAAGTCCATCGAAACACTCTCCCACTTCCCCTCTGGGATGGGAAGCGGCTGCAACAACCCCGCGGGATGGCTCATCTCACCTTTGTTCCGCTGGCAAACCTCACACTCCCGGACATGCTGGAGTACGTCCTCCTTGAGGCCTTTCCATGCAAATCTCTCCCGGATGGCCCTGTACATCTTGGTGAACCCCTGATGGCCCGCCAATGGTGAATCATGAGAAGCATGGAGTATCTTCTCCTTGAGCTGAGACCCCTCAGTCAAGAAGATCCTATCCCTGTAATAGATGACCTCATCAGCCACCCTGTATCTGCTATCTGCTATCTGTCCATCCAGCACTTCGCATGCAAATCTATCTTTGGAATACTCAACCAGTAGTCGAGCCTTCCAGTCAGCGTCCAAGCTCATGAGTGATAACGTGGCTGGTCTACGGGAAAGGGCATCTGCTACCACGTTATTCTTCCCTTTGACATACTCTATGTCAAAGTCGTAAGCCTGGATCTTGCTGATCCACTTCTGCTGCCTCTCCTGCAACTGCTTCTGCTCCAGAAAGTACTTCAGGCTGTTATGATCCGTCCTCACCCTGAATCTGCCACCTACCAGGTACTGCCGGAATTTGGCCAATGCATGCATGATGGCCAACATCTCCTTGTCATAGATGGGATAAAGTCTCTCATGTGGAAGGAGCTTCCGGCTCTCGAACGCAATCGGATGACCCTCCTGCATCAAAACTGCTCCAATCCCTTCCCCTGATGCATCGCACTCCAGGACAAAGGGCTGAGTGAAATCGGGCAATGCCAACACGGGGCAACTACTCATCACTTCCTTGAGCTTATCAAAAGCTCGCTGCGCGATATCCGACCAACTGAATGCCCCCTTCCTCGTCAGCTCCGTGAGGGGTGCTGCAAGCTGTGAGAAGCCCTTGACGAACTTCCTGTAGTAAGTACAGATACCAATGAACCCTCTCAGTTCTGTTACATTCCGTGGCTCTAGCCAGTCCCTGATAGCCCGGATCTTCTCCTCATGGACTCTCACTCCGTCCACTCCTATGATATGTCCCAGATACAGCATCTCTGTCAATCCAAACTCACACTTGGAGAGCTTGGCAAAGAACTGCTGCTCCTCCAGAATATGCAAGACCGTCTCAATGTGTTGGAGGTGCTCCTCCCAGGTCCTGTTGTATATAAGGATATCATCAAAGAAAACCAGCACGAACTTCCTCAGATGATCCCGGAAAATATGGTTCATACAAGACTGGAAAGTAGCAGGTGCATTGGTCAGCCCAAACGGCATGACCAGAAACTCAAAGTGCCCATAGTGACACCTGAAAGCAGTCTTGGGAATGTCCTGTTCCATCATGCGTATCTGATGGTACCCGGACCTCAAATCAATCTTTGAGAAGAACCGTGCTCCTCTCAACTCATCCATCAACTCATCGATCCTGGGAATGGGGTACCTGTTCTTCAGGGTCTTTTTATTCAAAGCCCTGTAATCAATGCACATGCGTAATGTGTCGTCCTTCTTCTTTACCAGCACTACTGAAGAAGCGAAAGGACTGGTGCTGGGTCGAATGTGCCCAAGGGCCAGCAGCTCCTGAATGGCCCGTTCTATCTCATCCCGATAGGCTTTGGGATGCCTATATGGTGTGGTGATTACCGCCTGTATCCCCTGCTCCAACTCGATCGTGTGCTCAAACCCTCGATCCGGTGGCTGTCCTGGCGGAATATCTCCAAAAACTACTGCATATCTGTCGAGAAGAGTCTGTAGATCAGGGTGTACCGTCCGTCCTGTATCTACTACCTCTGAAGCCCGCAACTCGACCGCCCACTCTATATCTCCCCTGCGGAATGTCGCCTCCATGCTGTGTGCCGATACTGTCTGGGGTGGATATGTGTTCTGCCCTCGGATCTTCTCATGCTTCCCCATCTTGGGATCATCCCACTCCATCTCCAGGGCCTTCCAATCGGTGGTGACTTTTCCCAGAGTAATAAGCCACTGAACTCCCAATATCATGTTGGTGTCCGGAATGTCCACCACAAAGACGTGATCGGTCAATGTATAGGTGCCCATCGTCACTGATAACTCTGGTACATATCGAGCACAAGCCATGGTCTGATCTCCTGGAACCAAAACGGAAAACCCATCAAAGCCCTCTGTCGGAATGCCTCTCCGTGCAACCATCTGGGCATCAATGAAGTTGTGGGTAGCCCCACTGTCGACTAGAACCGAAACCCGCTGCCCGCGCACTGTCCCTCGTACGCGCAATGTCAGATACTTGGGGACTCCTCGTAATGCTGCTAAGGCTCCCCCAGTAGGTGCGAATGATGCCCCCCCTGCATCGGGTGGTGGAGGTGGTAAGGTACTCTGCGCTGCATAACATTCTCCTGCCTCCTCATCATCCATCTCATCCTCTTCCCCGCTGCCCTCGGAGAAGACCTCTATGAAATGTGCCTTCCCTGCCGTACACTTGTGTCCCGGTGCCCACGGCTCCTGGCAGGTGAAGCATAATCGCTTCCGTCTCAGCTCTCTCCTAGCCTCATCATCATACTGTCCTCGTCCGGGATTCGCCTTGGGAGGCGGAACCCTCGTGTCCTTACCCTTGGGCTGGAAAGCCTGTCTCTGGGGATAAGGTGGCCGAGTCCTAGGCAAGACATCTTGTAGGTCACGGGTCCTACTGACAGCATCCTGTAGTGTAGCCGGTTTGTTCGACCGGACTAGGCCACGAAGTGGTTCTGACAGCCCCTCCACAAACATCGTGATCATCCGAGTTGTTGATAAGTCAGGTACCATCACTGAAACCCTCAAGAAGTCTGAGATGTATGCCTCTGCACTCCCCGTCTGTTTGAGCTTGGTCAGCTCAAGGAAAGGCTGATCCGGGTCCTTCCTGTCAAAACGTTCCACCACTCTCCTGGTGAACTCAGCCTATGTGGTCACTGCGGAATGTCCCAGTGTTGTCAACCCATGGAACCACCAGTTCTGGGCCTCACCCTCTAGATGTAATGCAGCCATCTTAATGGCCTCCTTCTCTGGCATCTGGTTAAGCTGAAAATAGAGGTCTAGTTTCTCCACCCAAGACTTGGCCGTAGTCTTCTGTGAACCATCAAACATCGGCAAATGAAATTTGCTTGCTGCACGGTGACTATCACGGTGGGAGCCACGCCCCTTGTTTCGATCATAAGATTTGCCGCCACATCGGAACTGGATATATTGATTAAAAGGAAAAGCATCCATGAATTCCTGTCCCATGCTCCGCCAATCCGCAAACAGAGTCGCATGTTGAGCTAGATCCCCATCTCTTGGTGCTGTTTGCTCCTCTTCCTCTACCGGAAAGGTAGGCATGGTAGGTCGCGTGGGTGTGGAATCGACCCTCTGTGCTGTCACAATGGGAATAGCATCCGCTATGTAGCTAGACACGCCCGATCCTTCCCCCACCTGGAAAACCCTAGGGGGTTCCTTCTGCGTCCCCTCTGCAATCTTCTTCACATCCTGCATGAATGCATCCATCTTCTCTGTAAACTTTGCAAACATGGCCTCCATTGGATTCCGCTGTTCTGCCTCTGAGTCAGAATCACTCCCCCCAAAGAAACGGGGGTTACCCCTGGATGTCATAGACTGCTAGCACCACAGGCTGAGCCAGAAATATGCTCTGATACCACTGTAATATCCCCAAAGGGAAAATAACCAGTAATAAACAGAAATATGCCAAACAGATAAAGAAATGTGTTTCCAACGCGATCGACGAACAATGATACAGTGTGCCATAAAACCGAGCCATTTTATTAATCCTAGCACAAAGAGAGGAGGACACAAGAAAACTGAGGTGTACCTGTCCCGGCCCTTGCTGAAGTGGAGACCCTCTCAACAGAATAATGGCTGCAACAAGGACAGCGTCCTAGCTGCTCTGAAGGCTGAAGACTGGAAAACAGCTGATCTCAACTCCAAAACCCTCTCCAATGGAAAACGCTCTCTGCTAGTGACAGCGCAGAAACAGATGAAGCACTGGGCACCAAAAACTCCAGACAGATAGATCAGCCACTGAAGACTAGAAAAACGCTGTTTGAACCCTCTCACACAAGCCTGCTCCTCAGATCAGCGTCCTACCTGATGGATCTGCCTCCTGAATGCTCAGATCTGCTGGATCCGTCTCCAATCGGACCGCGTCCCATCCCTCCCCGACGGCTCCTTCTATATCGACCGCCACCAAACCCTCGTACTCCATGCGGCCGGACCGACAACGGTTCTTCGCATTCAGCCCAAGGTAGGCTGGATCTGATGTTACCTCTTCAGATCTGGGCTAGATCTGCCAGTATCTCCTCAGATCTGCAATCTCCCAAGCTGGATCTAGTGCTATACCTTCAAATCTGCAACATACAAAACTAGATCTGCAAGTATCTGCTCAGATCTATCCTCTCCAAGGCTGGATCTATCAATATGCCTTCAGATCTGCAACCTTCTCTTCAGAACTGGACATCGTCCTCACTTCCAGGCTGATCAGCGTCCTTCCTCCTCCTAGACAGCGTTCTCTCTGCTCAGATCTGGACTGCGTCCTCCCTGGGACAGCGTCCTCACCCTCCTGGATTGATCAGCGTCCTTTCTCCTGATGAGACAGCGTCCTCCCTTCTCTGAACTGCGCAGCCACAAGAGGGCTCCTCCCTCTCCAGATATGCACCAGAAACTGCTGCTACTTCTGCTACTGCAACTGAAAGATGTACTCAGAACAAACCTTACTAGGGCGGGCACTCGAAGTCCCCCGAAGCTAAGGGTGAAACCAGAAATAACCTTACCAGGGCAGGCACTCGAAGTCCCCCGAGGCTAAGGGTGAGATCTCCGACCGAAGACACTCGGTTGCACTAAATTAGTTATTGCGACCGACTCTCAAACAACCTATGATGCCGAGCACAAGCTCAGCTATCAATGATGGAATCAAATCATGAATGATCCAAATGAGGTGAGAACCTCTCCTTATAATGCCAAACTCCCTCCAAAACTTAACTCTCCTCCGACCTCGCGCAGCGTTTACTCTCGGGGTCGGCACTCGATGCCTCCCCCATCATACTCATGTGGACCCCCAAGGCCCCTCTCTAAGTTACAACGTCAATCTACTAGGAAAAGAACACTTTATTATAAAAAGTGAGGTGACTAAAGTGAGGTGACCCCCTCTCTATTTCTCACTTTATTTATTATTTTCCTAGCTAAAGCGGCAAAATAAAGCAAAAATGTAATATTCCAATTAGCAAAGCTAATTGGGAATATTACAAGAAGTCCTCCTATCCAGACCGCGTCCCCCATCTCTCCTCGGATCCGCGTCCCATCTCTCCGGACCGCGTCCTTCATCAGTCCGCGTGGGGGCCTCAAGAAAGGGGGTATCTCCTCTGCCAAATCTCCACCAGAAACTACTGCAAATCACCACTGAAACTGAAGGATGATGCTAAGAAAATAACCTTACCAGGGCAGGCACTCGAAGTCCTCCGAGGCTGAGGATGATACTAAGGAAATAACCTTACCAGGGCAGGCACTCGAAGTCCCCCGAGGCTAAGGGTGAGATCTCCGCACGGAGACACTCGGTTGCACTAAACAGTGCTGCAGACCGACTAAACAACCGGCGTGCTGAAGCAGACAGAAGTCTAGCTCTCAATATCAATATCAAATCAAAACATGCCAAATGAAGTGGAAACCCCTCCTTTTATAGTGCTAAACTCCCTCCAAAACCTTAACTGCGTCCTTCACCCTCCTTGACCTGTGCAGTTACCCTTGGGTCAGCGTGAGGCCTCCCCTCATACACGTGTGGACCCCCAAGGCCACCCCTTTAAGTTACAACGTCAATCAACTAGGAAAGCACTTTATTTTATAAAGTGAGATGACCCCTCTTATTTCTCACTTTATTTATTATTTTTTTAGCTAAAGCGGCAAAATTAAACAAAATTGAAATATTCCAATTAGCAATGCTAATTAGGAATATTACATCCCAATATGGTGGAAATCACTAGAATGAGTTCTTGTATGCTTAAGTTTCACGATTGACAATTTCCTTCTTGAGGAATTTCATTTATGTGCTAGCACTTTACTTTTGTTGACAAACTTTGATTTATTCCATTTGCACTCAACAATGAAGTGTGTTACCACTCACTCTAATAGGGGTTCCAAAGGGGAAACTACTAGACCAAGTGGCAACAATGGGACAAAGACCCACTTTCACCTCAGTCAATGCCCCCTGGTCTTTACGGACTTTCACCGATGGGAGGAGTCCCAATATGGTGGAAATCACTAGAATTAGTTCTTGTATGCTTAAGTTTCACGATTGACAATTTCCTTCTTGAGGAATTTCATTTATGTGCTAGCACTTTACTTTTGTTGACAAACTTTGATTTATTCCATTTGCACTCAACAGTGAAGTGTGTTACCACTCAATCTAATAGGGGTTCCAAAGGGGCAACTACTAGACCAAGTGGCAACAATGGGACAAAGACCCACTGTCACCTCAGTTAATGCCCCCTGGTCTTTATGGACTTTCATCGATGGGAGGAGTCCCAATATGGTGGAAATCACTAGAATGAGTTCTTGTATGCTTAAGTTTCACGATTGACAATTTCCTTCTTGAGGAATTTCATTTATGTGCTAGCACTTTACTTTTGTTGACAAACTTTGATTTATTCCATTTGCACTCAACTTGTTTAATTGTTTCATAACTATTTGGATATATGCTTCATTATTGTGTCAACTCATGCTTCACATTTTGGTGATTATTGGAGCATTACATTTCACTTGAAGCAATTTTACCTTAAGCAATTTATTTGTCTTATTTCATTTAGCTTGTCTACTTTCAATCAATTGGTGAAGCACATGCAACACTTGTGAGCTAATTTCCACTTTATTTCTCCAATCGAAATCATTATTGCAATTTTATGTTGGGCACTATCTCATTGCTCGTTTTTTGAAGCATTGCAATCAACATTTCCTTTGGGAAAGAACTTACATGCATATTAACATAGCTTTCATTTCTTAAAATTTACCTCCAAGCATAAGCTTGGCTGAATAGAAATAATAGGGCCAAGGTTTTCTTTAAAATTTATTCCAACTGGTATAGAGTAAGGTAAAGTGTGTAACCCTGCAGTTATGAAGGTGGCATTGTCCCCTTGTAGGACCGAATGCACACATGGCTTGTAAGGATTAGGGGAAGAGTATCGTTAATGAAGACAAGAGCTTCCTTAACCCCTCTTCCTTGTAGTCACCCCAATCTTTACCCTTCGGTAAGAGGTTGAAAGGAGACTCTCTCATCTAGAATAGACATTTAGTCTAAAACTTACCATGATAATTGCATCTCACCTTAGCTAGTGCATATCATTTTAACTCACTTTATTTTTTAAGGCATTTTACTTGCAAACTTATCTCATGCACTTGTTGGGGTGAACATCCATTGAAGTTATCATTTTTATTGTTGATCTCATTGAGCAAGTGAAATATCTTTCTTTTGCAATTAAAGCTTTGGTTCTTTACATTTCATTTTGCAAGTCATTTGAATTGCTATTTTGCATGCCTTGAGTCATGAATGATAGTATCTTTACTTCAAACATTTTTTAAAGTGCAATTTATCTCTTGCAAATTGATATCTTTTTATCTAACATTGATTTGTTTTGCAGGGCCACTTATGATTTCATTTTGAATATTTACATTTGAGCAAGTCTTTACCATTTTTGAAGCAATTATTAAGGCACTGGGTTTACCTGTTTATCTTTTGAATGATGTGTTGATGTCGTTGAGAATATATTTGTTTATTGATTCCATATCTTGTATTGCTCATCATATTCAATAGGCTTGCTCATAATTTTGAAGTAGTCCCTTTGACTTAGGATCTCCTAGAAACTTACATCATTTCATCTAACTTTTCATTAGGGACCGACCCCCTTAGCTTGACCTAGGAGAGAGCTTCAATGGAGAGAGTTGGAAATAGGCGATAATCCCATCTCTTAGGTTTGCCACCAAGCCACACCTAGTGGGGTTAAGGACTTTTCTCACACTAGCTTGGGTGTGTGTACTAGGCGGCATCAACATAACTTTACTCTGTGTGGAAATTTGGTTACCCAAATCCTACTGCAACAACTGATGTTAATTCTTATAAATGTTTAATTAAATGAACAATTTACTTGCAGTTTCCTATGGAAAATATCGAATTAAATTCACTGCAGCCTTCAGAACATAAAATATTGCGGAAAATACAACGCAGGAAAGATAGAAACACACACACAAGTACATAGTTATATTTGGACAATCATTCTCGGAAAAACCCAACTTGGGAAAACTAGTGTCGCAGATGAGGGTTTTAATATCATGCAGTAGTAATCTGAGAACTAATCATTGGATACCCAAATTGGCTATCCGATATAGAGAAAAAATAACGAATGAGATAGTGAGAAAATCTCATAATGACACGGGAAATCCGACACTGATATGAACTAGAGACAAGCTACCCTGCGCTGTCTCTACGCAGTAACTGCGATTGCCTACGCAGTCACTGCATCACAGCTCCTAGGACTACGTCACACCTCCAACTAATCTCCTGCTGACTGGAAACTCGACCCTCTGGCCTTTCAGACTCACACCCCAACTTTCGACACTATATCTCGATTGTCTCCCAGCAAAATAGCGGACTCTCTCTGAAGCTCTGTGCTGCCTCTCTGTGGCTCTCAACGTCTTCTTTGCCTTGCACTTCTCGGATCTAGAATACTTCCTCCAGTCTACTATCTCTGCCCCTCATTGCAACGATCTCACTCGATCTCTCTCTAGCAACTCAGCGTTGGCACTTTGAGAATTCGATTTTCCAGCAAAATCGATCTCTGCAAATCTCAAGCGTGCTCTCCAAGTGCTCATCAAGCTCCTTCTTGTAATCTCTCGTTGACATATCAAAGGCCAAGATTAGATCTTAATCAATGGCTTAGATTATCTAGGATTCGATCCACGCCTTTATCTAGAAGATTCGCACCCGATTTAATTAATAGCCTTTAATTATTCTCATTTCCTAAGTTTAGACTTAGGAATATATTAAAAATAATTAATTATTTTAATTAAATTCTCTCCGGGTGGAATTTCCCCAAACGATTTCTGGGTATTGGAGAATGCATGTGTCTTAGCCTCTCTGCAAAATCTCGAGGCTAGAGCACATCCGATGCTACAAAAATCAACACCCTGTGCGCACTAATCTTAGCAGATTATATGGACCATTGCAACCCTACTAATCTAATTGGTAGCAATACCATAAATGTCATCTTGAAAATCCTGTTGTGTAATGATAATCACAAATTTACTCGTACAATATGAGGGGTAATTGTCTCTACCTACAAGGGATTTGCTTGGAGCAATCCCCATGCACAAAGTTATGCATAGCCTTGCATCTGTTATCATTAGCTTTGAATAAAAACAGACCATCACGTCCCTAGAGACTAGTTTTTGTTGAACCCTTATTTAAACTGAGAGGGGGGGGAGTGAATCAGTTTAATAAGTGAGCAGCAGGTATTAAGCAAATTAAATACAGAATATCAACACATAATCATCATGCACATAGACAACAGATATAAGTGGAAACCCATAAGGGAGAAAACCGCATCTTATTATTGTTGTGATGCAAAGGCAAGCTCCAACTCCCTCTCACCACTGATTTTCTGTAGGCTCCAACCTACAGGAGGCCACTACCTCAATTCTGCAAGCTACAACTTGCAAGGAAGCTCCAACTCCCATCTATTTTTTGCAGGCTACAACCCACAGGAGGCTCCTACCTCAGCCAGCTACAACTGGACATCTATGAAGCTACAACTTGAAACGGAAGCACCAACTCCCATGTATTTTCTATAGGCTACAACCCACAGGAGGCTCCTACCTCAACCAGCTACAACTGGACATCTATCAAGCTACAACTTGATAAGGAAGCACCAACTTCCTCACTCTACAATAAAATCATATGCTGATTTACCTGGATATCAGCTTTGTTTTTCTCCTTCTTCACTGCTGTCCTTCCAGCCTTCATATCTGCTTTAAATCATCTCTGGATCTTCACAACTTCTCTATCTGCTCCTTCTTCTTCCACTCTCTAACCTTTCTCTGCATATAGCAATAACATCATTTATAGAGGTCACTTCATAGCTATTTGCATTCCATATGGGAATAGGAAATGAACAGGTATGACTCTTTGCCTTCCACCTTCTCATTTCCTCGCTTAGCACATTCAGGATGTTACAACACTATGTACTCATTTCAGTATTACATTGGAGTTTTTCTTTGCCTACGGAGACTTGCCTTTGCATCACAAACAATATAAAAATAAATAATACATTTACAGTTACAATCAATTATTTACTCAACCCTTTCAGTTTCTTAGCTTTGCTGTGCGTTTCTCCTCTTCTACCTACTGTCCGTTTGTCTTCTTTATTTCAACAATTATATTCCAACTGTGCTGCATAGCTGCCCTTTTTGTCCAACTCTTTTTCCGCGTTCAGCCTTTTTGTTTACCTTACCATCGCAACACTATTATGCTCGAGCTCCTAGTCCTTTGCTTTGCGTTCAGATCATTTCTTTGTGACTTGTGGGGTATGGCCCACATAAAACTCTTTTAACACAACGGAGTCCAATTTCGGCGTTTGTTCCACATACATACGTTTAGCGATCAAAACAACGCATATATAACATACATACTTAGCAATCAACAACGAATACTTTATAATATGGCGCATATAACATATAAAGAACAAGGGCTATTAGGTCCCATAGTACCTTGAACCAATCACAATTCATCGTAAACACTTGCCTGTAGGTTTCCCACTCGATCAATAGCGATAAACCATTAACCGTGCGATCTGCGATATGCGCTCATGCACAGTGCTAACATGTGGATTCCCTTCATTGCATCGCGTCGTTTGATCCTTACCGCTTCGCAACCAAAATAACATTCTTTGCGATGTCTTGAAGTTACAACCTATTTCTTGTGGGATGCGATGTTGCGCAAGGTCGACATGTGTCCCTTCGTTTTGCATCGCAAATTGTTAAACTTAACTTGCGGTCGCTTTACTGCTATCCCTTAAGCGCTGCGATGTGTGGTATGCGGGCGAGGTCCACGTCATCTTGACGTCATTGCCCGCACTTCGCAATTCGCAAATTATAACCATTTAACATAGTGGTTAACATCTATTTCGTGCGATCTACGATCTTGCGTCGTGCCAACACGTGTTCCTTCTCCACTTTGCATCGCACAAAAAATAAAGTTCCTTGCGACGACCTTAATACTTAGCTGCTAAGCTTTGCGATTTGCGCTTTCGATCTCTGGCGATGTGATCGTCACCATTGATCTGCCCAGATCTACGGTCCTCGCTGCTGTTGGCACTTCTGATTCGTTTCTACCCCGCTTATCTTGCGATGAATCTTATCCGTTCATTTCTTGCCTTCCCTTTTGCAATCTAATCCTGACCGTCCATTCCTTCTTAGAAAGTCTTCCAAGTGTTCTGCCTTTTTACTCAATTTCTGTTTGTTTATACTGTCCCGCTCTGTAACTCCTGTTTATATTGATTAAGGCCTTCTCTTCCTGCAGAGCCCTCTCTATCTCTCGGCTCTTGTCTCTTCCTGCTTCTGCTATATGTAAGATCTCTGGTCCTCGCTGTGTCTTGCAAATCTGATTGCCTTCTGCTGTGCACTAAAGTAATTCATTGCCTCTCTGCTTCATTCGCTACTTCAGCTGCCTTTGGTGCCTTCTTAGCTGCATTCGCTGCCTTTGCTACATTCGCTGCCTTGGCTGCCTTTCACAACTTGACCTGCTTTGCTGCCTTTATTGCCTTTGCTGCCTTTTGCTGCCTTGGCTGCCTTTCATGACTTGACCCGCTTTGCTGCCTTTCACTGCCTTTCATGACTTGACCCGCTTTGCTGCCTCTTTGCCTTAAGTAATCACGCTAAAGCTTCTCCATGCTGCTCCTTTCGCTCTTTGTTGCTTCTCTCTTCTTTAGGTTATACTTCTATTGATGCTCCTTTGCCTCTCTGCTGCACATTGCCTGATCTGCTCTTTTGCCTTATAACCGCTGCTTATTTGCTTCTTTGCCATCAATCATAATTCTGGTGTTACTCCTTTCTGCTCCTTTGCCATCAATGACAATATTTCCAACAGTTTTACATAGGGTTCCTACATGCTTCTTTTTTCATATAGTGTTCTGCATTTAGTTGGATTTTTCTTTCTCTATTTCATTTTCTAGTATTCAACACCTTCCCTTGTGTTTAGATGTACATGTAATTCTTTTACAGTTCCATTAACCATTTATGGTTATTCTTTGATGCTAATAAAGTTTAAGTTAATTTCTTTTCTTCCATCTTATAGCTTATTTGGGTGTGAGGAATTCCTTATCTATCACGACTTAACTTGCAGAAAAGTTGTTTAAAAAAATTCCAACTGTTTTTGCAGATATAACATAGGGGTACATTTTCATGATATTGTTTTTTTCTTTATTTTACAGGGAGATGGGAGACCTTTCTGGAAACACATAGTTGTACAAGCAACAGGTTGTGCCAGCAATGATTATTTCGAGGAACTATACAATGTAATGGAGGATCCTTTCTCTTTTATGCTTTGATATTTTCATATATCTTGGTAAATTGCCATTGCCATGTATTTTTGTTACTATAAAAATATATATTTTGCATATGCATTATTTTTAAATGTAGCACTTTTTGCTTTAGGCCCATAGAGGTTAAGCTAGAAACAACTCAAATATATCAATGCTTCTAGAAAAATAGATCTTTTATTCAATCAGATGCAAATGATAGGTTATTCTCAGATGATACTTTTCTGTCTTCATTTAATGGAGAGGTCTCTTTTTGTGGAAAATTGTGTTGTTTCTTCGCTTTGTATCTTCTGTTAGAACTCTTGGACTGTCATTTGTCAGTGTTTTTTCTTTCCGGAATATTATGTTTCAGTGAACTAGAACGTGTTTTACAATTGAAACAGAAATCTGTGTTTTTAACTGGATATTTCTTGATGTCTCGACCCCACAGTTGGGATCATTCTCAAGAGACAGAGGATGTCTTTGTCTCATTGTGCAATTCCTTATCCTATTTGAAAGAGAGGAGTAAATCCCTGGTTAAGATCATGGTTGTATAAAAGCACTTCTTGGAGATGCAAAGCTTGTACTTCATCTTTTTGCCGAGGGTATCTTATATTTCTAAAGATAACATTTGACCTTAAAAAAGTGACCAATGTGGAGAACTTTTGATCACCTGTCACTCCTTACTATAAGCTACAAGATATAACTTAAGGTTATTATGTGGTGCATAAAATAGCCTTAAAATATTTTTTTTCGAAATCCAAATTAAAGTTTAAAGGTTCCTTTTGTTAAAGAAAGGGGAAGGAAAAGGGATCTTAAAGTTAAAAGAAAGCCTTATAAAAGTACACCATCATACAAAAGAATTGGCACATTAAAAATAAGATTACACCACCACACAAAAGAATTAGCAGAATTAAAAATAAGACAAAACCCAAGGTTTTTTCAAAAATCTGATATAAAGGGGTATTAAAAACCTAGCTGTGTGGAATCTTTGCCCACTTTTCATGTTCCCGCTCCTGAGGCTCGCTTGTGATTCCCTGTGCTACCATAATGGATCCCAATACTCCTGGAGTGATTCCTGTTGCTACTAGACCACAAGAGAAGAAATTAGAAATTACTTGTGGTGAGAGGCTTAAGAATGCTTAATAGATAATATAATTATTTGTCCTTTTCAGGTTAGAATCTAGATTCGAGAACTTAGTGTTATTTGTCTTTATTTTTATAAACACTATATGGCAGTAGAAGTTTGAACTTTTGATTGGATATTACAGCTCTTTGGTCACGATGCATATTTCATTACATGGTTGATGTTATTTCTCAAAAGTTGTTACTGACGATTGTTATTTGTTGAAAATTGAAACTGGAAGCTTGTTGTCATTGCGCCGAGAGGCGCTCCACAACCCAGTATGAGGGAGATGTGTAGGCATAATGTAAGATTGTATCTCAACATCTTTTAAATATAGGCTCTATTTTTTTTTGTCTGTCAAGTTGTCTGTGATCCTCCAGGCTTGACCTGTGGCTTGAGGAGCCGCGACCCAGGGGCATCTAAGCCATCAAAGTCACCCGGGGATCGCACCCGGCCTGGGCCACACCAGTCTTTTAGCTGACTGGATTTTTAGCATGTCTCCTCCCCCTTGCATAGTCCACAACCACCCCTGTGAGGTTTGATCCTGGGTCGCCTTGCTAACGAGGCTCATCCTCAACCGGTTGTGCTAGCAGTGCTTGACAATATAGACTCTATTTAATCAAGTTGTTTAATTTTTTAATTTTATGCTTCAATTTTATTAAGTTTTTTTTCTCTATTAATATAATTATTTTTTTAATAATTTAATTTTGTAAGTTTTACTTAAAGTTATTCTTTCTATTTTATCTTAAAAAATTATTATAACTTTCTTGATAAATATTAATAAATAATTATGTTATATTTTTTTTAGTTATTTGACATTATATTTAATAACCCAATCTCCCTTTATCTCCCTTTTAAATAATAGTATTTAATAACCCAAGGGTTCCTTCCAAGTAATAATATTATTAAATAATGTAGATTTAGTCACTTATTCTCCTCCTCAATAATAATATTATTTATTATTTGTCTCGTGCTTCAGTTAATCTTAATTTCAAAGATTTTTTTTTGTTTAATATTTAAATTTAATTTGTCTTTCAAGTATTTTAATTCTTTGCCTTTCTACTTTCTATTTACGTGCAAAAAATATTATAAAATAATGAATAATTAGGTATTGTTGGAGATAAAATAGTTGTCATCCTACTTTTTTTTGTCTTTCCTTTTTCAATCTCCATACGCTCTTACAAAAAGCTTCACACTCACTAAAGCTTAATAAATAATGTAAAGATTTCTTCTTCAATAATATATATATATATATATATATATATATTGTAAGCTTGGTGGGACTACATTTTCATCATGTCCAATATATCACCCCAATCGGGGTGAGAAATTGAACTAGTGACTTCACATCAGGGAGTGCCTTAACAGAGCACCCGATCACCATCTATCCAAGACCTTATAGAATTTTTTTTTTTAACAATATCGGGTGCTAATTTATATTCCAAAAAGAGAAGGAAAATTTTCCTTATTACATGCAAGTGTTTCTGAGGAGCAACAGAGAAGGTAGCTGCCACAAAATGCTACACCTTCTTTGTGTCTACTGTTCAGAAAATACTGAAATATAGATAACGAGTAGATTCATACAAACTGAGAAAGAAGTAGAACAAACTTAAAAGCCATGCTAAGAAGAAGAGATGAGAAAATCAGTCGATGCTTATTGGGTGCCCAGTTGAAGCATCCATGTTGTCCTCTATGCCAGCATTTCTCACATTGTTGGAGCTAGAGTTTGGGGCTGAGCGTTTCTCAAGGATGTATTTGAGAATTTGAACAGATTCTTCTACATGGGCGTAGCGATTGGAGAGATCATTGAACTACTGTTGGAGAGACGTTACCTTGTGCAGGAAGAGTTTCACATCAGCTTGCTGTTTGTCGTCAAGGAGTTTTTGCTGAGCACGAATTTGCTCCAACTCGGCCTGGAGATTTGCACAATGAAAGCAATCTTCGCTGCGTGCCATAATACTGAGATAGAGAGCAGGGATCGGTGAGTATAAGAGGGGAGGGCACGCGATGGAGGGGAGGTAGATGCGCTGAGCAAAAGGCCAGCAGGGGGAGGTGAAAGCGTGGAGCAAGAGCCCAGCAGCAGGGAGAAAATGCGCTGAGCAGGGGAACGCTGTAGGAGGATGAGGGCATGTGAGGGGAGCGAGGGGATATATAACGCAAAGGACAGATGAGAAAGAAACTGGGGAGCGAGCCCGAGGAGATAGGGTCACGGGAGAGAAGAGGGAGGAGGTATGGGAGGGTCTGCGTATTTCAGAGAATTCAGAAGGGAGGATCCAAAAGAATATATTATTCAGCAGAGTCAAGATCATGGCAGGGGGATCAAAGATAGGCTATCATTGCAGAGGATTTGCCCAGCTGTTCTTGCACATGCCTTGTTTGCTAGAGTATCAGCAATCTTGTTGTTCATTCTGAGGATATGATGGAAAGATATGTCTTTCATGTCTTTGGATATGCTACGACATCTGCTAACAATTCTGTGGAGGTCTATATTGCGGACGGTGTGGTCTTTGATCATCATGTTGATGATGATAGAGGAGTCCCCGAACACCATTGCGTTGGTGATGTTGTTTTTTTTAAATTAATGGAGGCCTTGGAGGAGGGCGTAAGCTTCTGCTTTGTTGTTGGAGAGAGTGCCAAGACCCCACTCGAAGGAGAGAAGAGTGCTGCCATTTCCGTTTTTGATAATGCCTCTTGCTCCAGCAATGCCTGGGTTCGATTTGGATGCACCATCAAAGAAAAGAGCAGGCCTTGAGCAACTGTCCAACCATTCAATAAATTCCTTTTCTTTTAGACGAACCTTCCATGCTTCATTTTGATGAGGTTGATTGGCTGGAGGCGTGAAGAAGTCAGAACTGTCTAGCAGCTTGCCCAAAAAGTTTCTTTCGTCCACTTGGAGGTCATTAACGTTGATGTTGCTGGTGTTTTTAGAGACAATTGTTTCGAGAGTGAGACTCCATGTCTTGTTGCAGACCTTCCTTGAAGAAGGCTTTTTGTTGTTGAAGATCATTTTGTTTCTGGCGAGCCATATGTTCCATAAGAGCACATACGGAAGGGTATCCCAGACCCTTCTAGCCAAGTTGTTTTTCTTTTTTCCCCAAGGGTAATTTTTCCTCCAGTTTTTAATCAAATCAGAAATGGCATTGATGGAATCCAAGTGAAGCTAGGAGGATGAAGTGAGATCTTCCCAACATTGAGCAGCGAAAGGACACTTGACAAAAAGATGATGCACAGTCTCTTCTGCACTTTGACAATTGGGGCATCTGGATGGTCCATTCACTCCCCTTTTCTTTAAATTTTCTGAGGTGAGGATCTTTCCTTTCAGGAGAGTCCAGATAAAGATCTTTATCTTTGGGATGGCTTTCGATTTCCAAACCAGTTTCCAAATTGGCCATGGAGGAGAGGGAAAGTGATCTTTGCTGAGGTGGCAGTGAGCAGCTTTGATGGTGTATGCGGAACCTGTGGGATCCCAGCGAAAGCTATCCATACTGTCTTTTCGCAAGGGAGAAGCACCATGGAGCAGGACTTGGAGGTTGGAGAGGTCTGCTTCCAAATAAGGAGGGATAGGGGGAAAGTGCCATCCAATCCAATTATTAGTCTGGTCATCCCATTTAGAGACTTGACTTAAAAATTTTAAATCGTGATTCTGTAAATAAGAGAGAATGCGTTGAGTGTGTAGAAATTATATACCATATGCATGTATATATCCAGATTCTCCTGATATAACAATATTTATCTTCTTGCTAACTACAAAATCCTTCCACTATTAATCTTTTGCGGAATTTAAAAAAAATCAATTGCAAACAATCGCACATAACACAGTTGTTTAACGGGAAAGCCTGAAGCTAAAAACGGGAAAGCCTGAAGCTTTACTCCTCTCTGCTGTTATAAAAAAAAAAAAAAAAAAAAATTGTTGCCCCCCTGCTCAAACCTCATTTCCCACTCTGCAATAGCGCTTCACTCTTTAAACCCTCCACGCTCTGCACAGACTCCTCACGCACTAACTCAACACATTCACCTTTGTATCGACCTCTCAACACAATCCCCTAACGCCGCTCCATATCTCCCTCTGCACGCATACAATCTTCACTCTTCGGCCTTACCCAAAACCCGCCCCTAACAACCCTTCCGCAGCCTCCCCTACTCTCTAATTCCGCCCCCTAATCCCTTTGGTTATCAGCTCTTACGCTCAACAGTACTTACCACCCTCCCTACACTCCTTACACACCCCCAATCACTCGATTCCCATTAAACGCTTCACAACGGCCCTATCACTCTTTTAATTTCGTTTTTAAGTTTTTAAATACCGCCTCTGTCCACGCATAGACTATCTCTCCCAACCGCTCAACACACATTCCTAACTCTGCAATACACTACGTTCCACGGCCCTCAGCACCATACGCTCGGCTCCCCCTCTCACCTGCGAGCTCCCTCCCCTTCCCCACGCGCTCCTTCCGCCATTCCCTACCCTGCAAACGCTCCTTCAAACGCTTAACCCGCCTCAACACGCCACTCACATTCGACTCTCCCTCCGCCCTACAGTCCTCCTCCCACCCCTCAATATAGCCCTTGCAATTTTAAAAATCGTTTTCTCTCCCTTTTTAATTTACAATACCGCTCGGTCTTTCCCGCCCAGTGTTTAACATGGTATCAGAGCGGGCGATTTCTGGCCTTGCTCCACTTTGAATGAGCCATTTATGTTTATGGCCTCTGCATATCTGCATTTTTGCAGCATTTAGAGAGTTTTTGCAGCAGACATTTTGCTGGATTCGGAAAGATGTTTTGAAGAAGAGCAGCAATGTTTTGAAGAGGAGCAGCATTCAGTGATTTCGCAGCATTCAGAAATTGGTTTGGAGACGCAGCCTTGTGCATCTGAAGGTTTTCTCACTGCTTATCTTTTCTGCAATCTCTGCATTTAAAGTCTGCATTTTTGAGCGGCTGAGAGGGTTTTTGAAGATAATTTTGAATTTTTCTGCTGCTGGGCTATTAGAAAATTTTCTGAGTTTTATTAGCAATTTCTGCAGATTGCTATTATGTTTCATGTTTCAGTGCTGGAAATTTCACTGTTCTGCAATTTCTACAAGCTATTTTATCTCCTCTGCTGTTATATAAAATTAAAAAAAATAAAAAAAATAAAAATCCCTGCCACACTCCGCTCCCTACCCTCGCTCTTTCCCTACGCCCCTATTCTACTCTGCGCACCTTACAATATACTATACGCACCTTACAGTCCCTGCCTACTCACTACGCCCTCCTTACAGTCGACTATCCCCTTGGCATTCGGCCCTTGTCTCAACTTGTGCGTTGGAAGATTGCAGTCAAGGTTTTCCATACGACCTTTGGCCACACAAACTCACCACCATCAAGCCACGCAGCTGCCCTGCTCTTCCATACGCAGATCCCTACGCCGCTTACACCACACATCTTTGTAATATTCAACGCCTGCAGCGTTCACTCTTCCCTCACGGCAGGCCCCCTCTCACCTTGCGCTCTGCAAACGACCCTGCTCTGCTCGCTATCCCTATCGATCTGCTACACCTTATCACTCCATACAGCTCCGCCCTCCCACGCAGCGAGCTCTCACCTTATATGCTCACCTCACCAGCGCCCTTCCACCTCTGCGTTATCTCCTACACACGCCTCCCAACTCTCTGCTCCACGCACTCGCTTCTATCCGCATACACTCATCTCTCAAACGCTGCGTCGACCTTTCAAACTCTACGCGGCCTCCCTCACTATCTCCCTACAGTCTGCCGCCCCTCCATAACCATTACACACTGCAATTCATTCTGCAACGCATATCTTGAACTACGCCATCCTCTCCAACGACTATTCCACTCCCTCCATTACACTATTCGATTTTTAATTTTATTTTTTATATAAAACCTCCTCCCCATTTAATATCCCCTCTCCTCCCATTAAAAAATTCCCATCCCTTTTAAATTCATTCCCCCTTTTCCCATATTTCATTTTAAAATATTTTTTAATTAAAATCCCTCCCCCACCATATAATTAATACTCCCCTCCTCTTTTTAATTATTTTCCCTCCCATTTTTTATTAATTACATTCTTTTAATTAATTCATTTTTAAATAAAATTCCCTTCCAAATAACTTCCCATATAATAAAATCTTCCCCTCCTCATTTTTAATAATTCCCTTTCCCTTAGTTTTCTCACTCCCTTTTTAATTTATTAAATTCCCTCTCTATTTAATTTTTTTTTTAATTAATTAAAAAAAAAAAAACAGCAGAGAGAGAAAGGAAAGAGAGTTATGAATAGCAGAAAATGGAAAATGGCATATGAGGAGCACATGGACTGAAATTTGCAGATTTACATTGTGATTTGTGGCATTGATTTGAAGGGTATTTTTCTGAAGAAATTGACATTTGAAGACAGTTTGCCATCATTGAAAACAACTCTTTGAAGAAAAATTTCAACTGCTTTAAAGGCTTCTTTCATAGTGTTTTCAGCTGCACATATTTTTGCAGAGATTTTGTATTGAACTCACATTGTGAGTGAATTTGCCTCTTCATTCATAGTTGGAACCAGTATTTGAGTTGTTGGATTGTTGATTGCCCTCCATCATTTGAGGAGCACACTTTGTACTTTGAGAATTTCTTGAGTCATTTGTATTTCTTGTTGAATCACATTGTAAACGGGTGCATTTTCGGTTGTAGCCGACACCCTTTCATTTGTTGAGCCTAAATTGTTGAAAATGGCCAAAATCAATGAGGCATTAGAGTTGTTGAATAACCTCATTCATTCCAATGTTGATGACATGATAAAAATGAGCAAGGATGCTCTTTGTAAAATTCACAGTTGTTTACAAGATGCACATGAGAAGATTGAGTTTTTACAGTTGGAATCTCAGCTCCAACAAGATGAACTTCAGCAAAAGAGTCACCATTCTGAACCTGTTTCTGTTCAGAAGATTGTGAAGGACTCTCATCAGAAGAAAGAAGACAAAGTTGCAGATGATTCACATTCAGTTCCTTGCACTAGAGCAGATGTACATGCAGATGCAGCAGCTCAGCCTGCACTTCCTAAGCCCATCATCAGACCTTGGGAAGAGCTTGTCCACAACAAGCACCGAACTGGTCTTGGATATGACAAGGATGTGTCCTTTCATATTCCAGACTACACAAAGCCCATCAAATTTCAGAGTGCTGGATTCATGTATGACAGTTCACCTGCAGCTGTTCCAGATCCTGTTCCACTTCCACAACAGATTGAGAAATGCCAACACTGTGATCGAGTTGGCCATATGAAAGATCACTGTTTTGATCTTCATCCATGCAAGCACTGTGGTCGACACACTCATTTTTCAGACAGATGCTTCAGACACAAGCCTCCTGCAAGAACAAAGATTCATCTTGGATGGATCGCTTCTTGGCAATGGGCATCAGCAGCCAAGAAGATGTTTACAACACATGTTAGAACTTGTTCACGGATATTGAGCAAACTTGCAGTTGAGTTTTCGCCATCATCTCACCTTGTCCCTGACAGGGGGGGAAATGGTGGTCATGTACAAGCTTCGACGACAAATCAAGCGAGCCTGAGCCACAATCTCTCATTCCATGTTCAGAGTTGTAGCCAACAGTTCAAGCGAGCCTGAGCCACAATTCGTCATTCCGGATTCAGAGATGTAGCCAGAGATACGGATGCCCATGAGCATACCTTCGGTTGGTGGATAACCTAAAACCATCATTTTTGGTTGGTGGATAACCTAAAACCATCATCTTTGGTTGGTGGACAACCTAAAACCACCACAGGTAGTAGACCTCCCTTCTTTTAGGTCGAAGGTCTCCTTTTTTTATGAGGGACAATTCCTCTAGCAGAAGCCTTCAGCTTCTTGCCAGTTTTGGAAGAGTTCCGGGAACTGCAACATGTATTGCATTCCAGTGTTTGTGGTCATCCTAAAACCACCTCTTTTTTCCAACATTTCAGAGAGTTGATTCAGCCCAAGTGCTGCCATGTATACTTTGCAAATTTGTATTACAACTCTTTTCTTGGACTCACACATACCCCTTCGGATTAAGGGGGGATGTTGGAACACCTAATCCTACATGGGTAGGGGTGGAATATGAAAAGTCACAATGGAGTCCAAGTGACCTTGGAATATGAAACCAAGAGTCACACCATTGTACTATAAATGTACATCTTTGTATAATGGAAAAAAAGAAAGCCTCACGCTTATCCTTCATTGTGTGTTTCTCTTGTGTGTGTGCATTCATCTTTCTCATACACCATGTGTGTGCTTTAACATGGTGTTTAACAAACCCCAACTATCATATATTATGTATCATGGAGATCATGTAACAATCTCATACAAAGCTTAGTACATCAAGCTCTCAATACAATCAATTGTCACACACTAACATGAAGAAATCTGCAAATCCATGCACTGATTTCTTGCCACCTGATAGCCTGCCTCCACTGCGCAATCCCTGCTGAAGAAGACCCCTGAATGAATTCGAATCTAACTTGCCTTGACTGCGCAATCCTCATTGGCAACTCCAATGTGTGTGTGATGCAATCAATGCTGTTGGGAATCACGATTGCCATTAGACCAAAACCTGCAGGTTGTTAGTTAACGATCGCATCGCCAGAGATAAGGATCCACGAAAGGCGGTTAGTCCATGTCGCGAAACACACGGGGAGCGTTAGTTTATCCAATGTCCAACAATCTCCCCCCAATGCGAGCCGGGCGTGTATCGAACTCGTGACCTCACTCTGATACCACTTGTTGGGAATGATGATTGCCGTTAGACCAAAACCCGTAGGTTGTTAGTCAACGATCGCATCGCCAGAGATAAGGATCCATGAAAGGCATTAGTCCATGTCGCGAAACACACGGGGAGCGTTGGTTTATCCAATGTCCAACAAATGCATCACTATAGTCACAATAGATAGTCCATCTCACCCTTTCACCTATCTCTCCACTGGGTCTCCACTGGAACTGACATGCACTGTAGTTAACTATTGTTTCTGTTCAGTTGTTAGTGAGTTATTAGTTGTGAATTAATTAACTAATTAATTCACTTAACTCTCACTAGTGTATCTTTTAGTTAGGCTAGATACAACTAGCTCAACTGAGTTTAACTCCATTAACTAAGTTAAACTGAATAACAACTCCTGTAACTACTCTTCCAACTCTGTCATAACTTTTCCACTTCAGTTCTAACTGAGTTCTCATGCATGAGCCATCAATAAACCCTAGGAATTGCGTAATTCCTTCAGCCCACTGATTTGCCAAATCAGTATACTGAAATAAAGTGCTCCAAGAGAATAAGTTGATATTTAGAGTCTGATTATTATTAAGGGCTAATAATAATCGACACATCTATTTTTAGATTGACGATCTATAAATAGACTTCGCCCAATATTCTAAAAATAGAATTTCATCTATTTTTCCAACTTGACCAACCATCCACAAATAGCATCCTGCAACTTCTGAAATATGATCACCATGTCTAAAAATAGACAGTTTAAAAATAGACTTACACCTAAAAATAACCTACGGGCCCACTTAGTGAAGGTCACTGATTTTCACTAAGCTTCATCATCTTGTTGAATCTCAACACTCCCTCTCAACAAGATAGGGATTATCCTTCACCCCGATCCTGCCTCTATGGTATTCGAATTTGCTCCTGCTGAGCGCCTTCGTTAGAATATCTGCATCTTGATCTTCCGTAGGAATGTACTGAAGCAACATGATCTTCCACTGCACACAATCTCTGATATGATGATACCGGATATCAATATGTTTAGATCTATCATGACACACAGGATTAATCGAGTTTAATGCAACTCTGATTATCACAATGTATCACTGTAGGATCTAAATGTGAACCAAACAAACCGACCAGGATCTTCCTCATCCAGATAGCCTCACATGCAGCTTGACTTGCTGCCATGTATTCCCCGACTCCTCCACCAATGCTTTAAACTCACAGAACTTTGAGAATGTTTTGCTCTTCTTCTGCATGAAGAAGATCCAACATCTACGAAAATAGTCATCAACAAAAATAACATAATACCTGTGTTTTGCTGTTGAAGCAACCGAGAAAGGTCCACACATGTCTATGTGAATTCTCTCCAGGATCACCGAAGCACGGTTCTCCTTCTCATGAAAGGTGGTCTTCACAAACTTACTCATAGTACATCCCTTGCATTGATCTGACTGCGCAAGAGTACCCTTGGGAAGTCCAGTAGAAATCTACTACAAAATCTTCAAAGCGCCATGGTGAAGATGGCCCAATCTCTTGTGCATAATTCGCCCTCATCTCGGCTCACCACTTCTTCTGCTTTGCCCATCATTGCAGCGCAACCATCTACCTCCAGCTTGTAGAGATTCTTAACTCGAATCCCTATCCTCTTGGTTTGACCCGTTGTTTTATGTCGCAGGAAAGCTTTTCCCTCGTTGAAAACAACGTCATAACCTCTGCCTTCCAACATTGCGACCGAGACCAAGTTCTTCTTTAGACTCCGGAACATGCATAACATCTTTCACCGTAAATGGATTACCCGACTCTCTCTCAAAGGTAATGGTCCCAATGCTCTGCCGTGACCGTATCGACCATCGTCGCCCATCTCTATATGCATTTGAAGGTCCTTCTCCTCCAAGTCACTAAACAACTCCTTGTCTCCCGTCATATGGAAAGACGCACCACTATCAAGATACCACACCGATCCCATATAGCTTGAAACCAAGCATGCGATCAAATAGAAATCAAGTTCAAATTGTGAGGCTAAGACCTCTCCAGCTATAGCTCCAAAATCCTTCTTTTTCTTCTTCTTCTGTGGGCAGTTAGTGGCGAAATGCCCATGTTCGTGATAGTGAAAACACTTCACCTTGGACAAATCCTGATTTCTACCTTTAGCTTCGAATTTTGAAGGAAATTTCTTCCCCTTCCATTTCCTTGGTTTGGAAGTGAAAGCGAAATTCTCTTCATCTTCATTCTTCGATGAAGAGCCATCCCTGGTAATTCGCCTTATCTCCTCCCGCACAAGATCCGACCAAAGTCACCCCAACCCGACACGTCTCGTCCATTGTAATATTCTTAATTAGCACTGCTAATTGGAATATTTCATTTTTGTATAGTTTTGCCGCCTTTAGTTAAATTAATAAATAAAGTGAGAAATAGGGGGTCAACTCACTTTAATAAAATAAAGTGCTTCCTAGTTGATGAACGTTGTGACTTAAAGGGGATGGCCTTGGGGGTCCACACACACATGAGGGGATGCCTCACGTAGGCTCCTAAGGTAACTGCGCAGGTCAAGGAGGAGGTCAAGGATGCAGTTAGGGTTTTTGAGGGAGTTAGCACTATAAAAGGTGGGGTTTTCACTCCATTTGGCATTATTGATATGTTGTTGATATTGAGAGCTAGACTTCTGTCTACTTCAGCATGTCGGTTGTTTAGTCGGTCTGCAGCACTGTTTAGTGCGAACTGAGTGTCTCCGGTCGGAGATCTCGCCCTTGGCTCCGGGGGACTTCGAGTGCCTGCTCGAGCAAGGTATTTTCTTCAATTTCTGTAGGTGATTTGCAGTGGATTTTTGGGTGGACGTTGCAGAGGAGCTAGCCCCTTGGAGTGACTGCGCAGTCCAGGAGAGAGGACGCAGTTTCAGCAGGGAGGACGCAGTCATTGTTGTGCAGCGTTGTTGTGTGGTGATTTGGTGGTGGTTCCAGCGTTTTTCAACCTTGAGGAGATTGTTGTTTCAGCCGGAGGTTTTGCAGGAGGATTTAGGCCCTTTTCCCAGCGTGTTTCTTGAGCTTCTGCGCTGTTCCTGGGAGAGACAACGTTTTCATTAAGGAGGGTTTATTTGGTGGATTTTCGGAGGTGGAGCACTTGCTTCACGGTTTCTGGGTTTTGTCCGGAGGGTTGAGTACAGCTAGCCTTCCGATTTTTAGCTCATTCCGGTGAGGGAATCAGCCCCTAGTTCCAGTACATTGCAGCAGCAGCTTTCTACGGCAGTTTTCTCCAGCAGCTAGGACGCAGTCTCTATTGTAGCCATTTCTCATTCTGAGAGGGTCTTCACTTGCCTAGAGCAAGGATAGGTGCACTCATTCTGATTATCTTTGTACCCATATATATGTATTCTCAGATTAATAAAATGGCTTAGCGTTCTGGTATTTTATGTGTACTTGTTCCATATTCTAGTTCCGGCATTTTGTTCTATATAGTTGCTTGTGGTTTTGCTGTGTATTACTGTTTATTTCCCGTTGGGGATATTACATCCATTGATAGAGTCTTCGTAGCTATGCCAACTCTTCGGAAGCCCAAGGAGAGCCAAGCTCACCAAGTCATCATCATCAACAATAATCCCCACACTTCCCAGTTCATCCCTACAGTGGACAAACTTCGTGAGATATTTTGGAATACTGTTGCCCTTCTCCATTTTTATTTTTCTGAGCTTATCTTTCAGTGCCAACTTCCTCTAGTCGCTGCTGCTTTGGAACAAATCTGTCAAAGCCTTCCACATTGCAAATGGAGTGGCTTTCCTGTGAAGGTTGGACACAATATGGTCCTTCACACCTTCCAACAGAATTCTTCTTGTCTTTGCTACCTTCTTTTGCCATGCGTCAAGTAATGCAGCATCGCTAGAATCAGGCTTAGGAACATCACTATCGATGAACTCCTTCAGTCCATTATCTTCCAACACCGCCTCCATCCTATCCTTCCAGGCTATGTAATTCGAGCTGCCCTCAAAGGCATACTCCAGTCGCAACCCATGAAAGACATTTCAATGTATACTCAACTGTCGCACCAAGAAATTTCTGCAGGAAATTCAAATTGTCCACAAGCACAAACTTAGCAATTCTTCACAATTGCAATCTTCAAGAATTAACACTGCTCCGATACCATGTAGAAATTATATACCATATGCATGTATATATCCAGATTTTCCTGATCTAACAATATTTATCTTCTTGCTAAATACAGAATCCTTCCACTGTTAATCTTTTGCAGATTTAAAAAAAAATCAATTGCAAACACATGAAGCAATAAAAACAATCGCACATAACACAGTTGTTTAACAGGAAAGCCTGAAGCTAAAAACCCCAACTATCATATATTATTTATCATGGAGATCATGTAACAATCTCATACAAAGCTCAGTACATCAAGCTCTCAGTACAATCAATCGTCACACACTAACATGAAGAAATCTGCAAATCCATGCACTGATTTCTTGCCACCTGATAGCCTGCCTTCACTGCGCAATCCCTGCTGAAGAAGACCCCTGAATGACTTCAAATCTACCTTGCCTTGACTGCGCAATCCTCATTGGCAACTCCAATGTGTGTGTGATGCAATCAATGCATCACTATAGTCACAATAGATAGTCCATCTCACCCTTTCACCTATCTCTCCACTGGGTCTCCACTGGAACTGACATGCACTGTAGTTAACTGTTGTCTCTGTTTGGTTGTTAGTGAGTTATTAGTTGTGAATTAATTAACTAATTAATTCACTTAACTCTCACTAGTGTATCTTTCAGTTAGACTAGATACAACTAGCTCAACTGAGTTTAACTCCATTAACTGAGTTAAAATGAATAACAACTCCTGTAACTACTCTTCCAACTTTGTCATAACTTTGCCACTTCAGTTCTAACTGAGTTCTCATGAATGAGCCACCAGTAAACCCTAGGAATTGCTTAATTCCTTTAGCCCACTGATTTGCCAAATCTGTATACTGAAATAAAGTGCTCCAAGTGAATAAGTTGATATTTAGAGTCTGATTATTATTAACGGCTAATAATAATCAACACATCTATTTTTAGATCGACAATCTATAAATAGACTTCGCCCAATATTCTAAAAATAGAATGTCATCTATTTTTCCAACTTGACCAACCATCCACAAATAGCATCCTGCAACTTCTGAAATATGATCACCATGTCTAAAAATAGACATAGTCTAAAAATAGACTTACACCTAAAAATAGCCTGCGGGCCCACTTAGTGAAGGTGACTGATTTTCACTAAGCTTTATCATCTTGTTGAATCTCAACAGAGTGCCAGGTCCTTCCAAGAGTGGATTTTGTCCCATAATTCTGTCTTTCCCAATATTAATGCTGCTGCCCCCTTGAGGGACTTTGGAGAAGTTGCGAATTAAGAAAGGAATGGATTTCTTACCAAGAGCCCAGATTCTGGAGCAAGGTCTGTTTGGGATGTCTTGATCAAGGAGGCGCTGTCTGGGAGAGTTGAGGTATTTGGATCCAATAACCCTTTTCCACCAAGCTTGCTGTCTGTTGATTAACCTCCACACGATATTTCCCCCAAAGGCGTTATTCAGAAGCTTGGGTGAGCGGATTCCGAGCCCTCCATTTTCATAGTCTTGAGTGACATGCCTCCACTTTACTAGATTATATTTTTTCTTCTCGTTTTTTCCACCCTGCCAGAAAAAATGCCTTAGGATTGCTTCAAATTTGTGATATATGCTAGCACGGGCATGCAATAGAGTGAAATGATACAAGGGCAGAGATGAGAGGCCAGATTTGAGCAAGACTACTCGCCCAGCAAGGTTTAACCAAGAGGCACCCCACTGCTGAACTTTTCTCTTCATTTTGTCTATTGTAATGTTCCAGACTTCTGACTTTAGAGGTCCTGCACTGACAGGCATGCCTAAATAATTGAATTGATCCCAGTTCAGTTTATAAGAAACTCCAAAAATTTGTGCAATGCTGTGTATGGTTTGGTTAGTTGTGTTCCAACCATAAATACAACTTTTTTGAAAATTTATTAGCCCTCCAGAGTAAAGCATGAATTTGTCAAGGAGAGATTTGAATCTGTGAGAAATTATGCAAGTTGCACCATCCATCAAGAGAGTGTCATCCGCAAATTGCGAATGGTTCATATTTTTGACACCGTTGCCAAATTTAATTCCAGTGATGAGGCCTACTCTTCGCATGTGATCCAAGGCCTTGTTGAAAGATTCAGCCATGAGGATAAAGAGAAAGGGAGAGAGAGGGCAGCCTTGTCTAAGACCGTGGGAGGACTGAAAGAAGGTTGCAGGCCTGGCATTTATGAGGGGGGAGATCCAAGGGCTAGAGATGCAAGATTTGATAAGGGTGATGAAGTTGTTGTCGTAGCCCATTTTCTGGAGGACTAATATGATGGAGTGTCTAACCCTATCAAAAGCATTGGCTAGATCGAGTTTGAGAATGAATCCTTTCTCTTTGCGAGTCATACTTGAGTGGATGGCTTCTTGTACAAGGAGGATAGAGTCCGAAATTTGCCTTTGGGAGATGAAGCCTCCTTGATTTTCCGAGATGAGACTAGGGAGAAAGGGCTTGGGGCACAGGGCAAGGATTTTGGTGATAATTTTGTAAGAGGAATTGCAGAGGGAGATAGGTCTAAACCTTGAGAAGGAGGAGGGGAGGTTTTCTTTGGGGACAAGAGCGAGGTAGGTTGAGTTGGTGAAGCCCCCTATTTTCTTCTTTCTTTGAGCCCACTGTATCATTTTGGTCAAGTCCTTTTTTATCAAGTCCCAATAGGTCCTGTAGAAGCTGATGGAGAAGCCATCAGGACCCGGAGCCTTGTCAGGATGTAGGGACCAAATGGCGCATTGGATTTCAGCCTCTTCTATATCTTTTTTCAGAGTGTTATTCATCTCCTTAGAGATCAGATTTGGCAGATGCCTTAGGAATTCAAAGTAGTCTTCAGGCTCTTTTGTTTCAGTGAGTAGATCTTTGTAATGAATGGTGGCAACAACTTTAATTAATTCTTGATTTGTTTGAATTTTACCTTCATTGTCTATGATAGAGGATATGTTGTTTATGGTCTTGCGAACTGTAGCTTGTTTGTGGAAGGAGGTGTTTTTGTCACCTGCCTGGAGCCACAAATTTCTAGATTTTATTCTCCACTTCTCCTCTTCTTTCGTATTGATTTTATATAATTGCCAATAGAGATCCTTTTCATGATTGGAGTTCTCCTGATTTGCCCCTTGAGAGTCGATAGTGTTGTGGACAACCTCCAACTTTTCTTTTATTTCAATTTTGATCTTATCCGGTTCCTTGTAGTGTAGTTTGGCCCATTCCTTTAAGGCCATTTTGACCTTCTTTAGTTTGGCTTCCCAAATAAACAATGGAGATCCCTCCACATGCTGCAGCCAGGTATTGCGCACTAACTGTTTGGCTTCTAGAATATCATTCCAAAGAGGGTTATATTTGAAAGGGAGGGGGCCGAGAGAGGGTTGGTCACCAAGGGAGAGGGTGATGGGGTAGTGGTCAGAGGCGGAGGAGGAGAGGATGTTGGTAGTGGCAATGGAGAAAAATGAGAGGAGAGGGACAACCAAAAGAAATCTGTCTAGATGCTCCATGATGTTTCCTCCTCCTATCCTGCGATTACTCTAGGTGTATTTGCGATTTTTTGGGGCAATATCAACCAGATCATGGTCTTGTATGATGGTTTCAAGCAGATTTCTAGAGGGATCCAGGTTGAAACAACCACCCCTTTTTTCATTTGCATGAAGGATTAAGTTGAAATCACCTCCAGTAATGATATTGCTGCTGTCTTCGTTATCAATGTCAGTTTTTAGAGTATCCCAATAGATCTCTTTATCCCTATAATGTTTGGGTCCATAGATATTGTAAATGATGATCTCAATGCTCTCTTTAATGTTCTGTAGAGTCACTTTGATCCAGTTTTGCGTTTTTGCTGAGCTTTTTTGCTTCCAAACACTTTGGTTCCAGATAGTGGCAAGTCCACCTGAGGCACCCCTGGATTTTGAGTGGGTGCCTGCATGATTCTTCATTCTGTTTATAATTGTTTCCATGTCAAGATCTCCCTGCTTAGTTTCCTGAAGGAGAATAATATTCGGCTTTTCCTGATTCATTAGATCTTTTAGGGTTGAAGTTTTTGAGGGGTGCCCTAAACCCCTACAGTTCCATGAGAAGGCTTTCATCATTTCAGGAAAGCAGAGCGAGAGCCTGTCTTCCCTCCTTGCTCCTTTTGTCCTGAATCTTTGCTATTTTTCCCTAAGATATAGGTTTCAATAGGGTTCTAAGTTCCAAGGGCTATATCCTTTTGACCAGTTTCATCTTTGTGTTGTTTGGATGACTTCCTTCCAGGGCCAGTTTTCTTTAGATATTCCAGAGTGACTCCATGTTCTTTTACTTAGTTTTTAGTGATTCGGGTTGAGGAGGGGTTTGAAGAAGAGGAGGGGGGATCGGGATTAATGGGGAAAGGATGAGGGGAGGCAGGCTGAGAGGGGATAGAGAGCAGGGGAGGATCATCTTCAAAGGGGGCAAGGGAGGAGAAGGGGTTGGAGGAGGCTAGAGAGGCATTGGAGGGAGGGATAGGAGGATCAGCAGGTTGGTGGGAGGGGTCGGAGAGCTGAGGAGAGGAAGAGGAGGGGCAGGAGGGGGTGGCTTTGGGAGGGGGTGCAGAGTGGGCCAAGGAGTTGCTGGTGCTTCTTGGATTCAAATAGGTCTTCTTTTTTTGATGGTTTCCCATTGTGTGTCTGGATCTGGGCTTTCAATATCAATAACTTTAGAGCATCTGTTAGCAAAATGGCCATATTCGTGACATACCTTGCATTTAAATGGGATTTGCTCGTAGTCGAGCTGCTGAATGTGAGTCCATTCATCAACTTTTAGCTTGATTGCTTCGGGGAGGCCTTTACCCAAATCCACTTCGACGCAGATCCTGGCACATGCTTGCATGTTGTCTTACGGTTCGCTCCGATCAATGAACTTTCCAACAACATTTCCAATCGCACGAACAGAGTCATCCCCCCAACAGTGCAAAGGAAAGTGGGGAAGGCGCAACCAAACTGGGACGTCGTTTGGCACATCAAGTTCAAGGTCAAAGTCCGGCGTCCATTTGTTGAGATAGAGACCTCTGGTGTCCATGAAGTAGGGACCGTTCCTAAAGATCAGATCCTTGTCCTCTTTTGTTTCAAAGTGAAAGGTGAAGTAGCCTCTGCCGCAGAAACAAATGGAGATTTTTCCATTGATCTTGTTTGACCAGTTACACTCAACCCATTTTTGAATAGTCTTCGGGGAGGGCCATAACCCAGTAAACTGACCTATGAGACCCTTCTTGGCTAGAGAAAGGGCAGCCATGCGCGGAATAGTCGGAGGAACGGAAACCTCCTAAATGCCATCGAGCTTCTTAACAAATTTTGAGATTGCCGGCCTAGGGCGCGGAGGATCTAAGGAGCTGATTGGAGCCAAGAAGGCTTGGGCCTGATCTAGGGGTGAGGCTACCTCCGGGGAGGACTCCGGAGGGGCCATGCGCGCGGCTGGAGGCAGAAGAACAAGCAATAGTGGGCTGCTGCGGCTGTAGAGCGCGAGCAGCGAAAAAAATGTATACTTTGAGTTTATAATATTATTAAGAGCACATTTTTCTTAGAATTATAGAACTAGAACGAGCACTATTATGCATCTCATGTTTGCAAAGTTGAAGGTTATATGAGGTTGATATTTTATTAAAAGTAAAAAATATTAGGAATTAATGTTGATTTTTTAAATTATAAAATGATATTGCCATAATATTATTTATTTTTATCATTTGATATATCATAGTTAAAAAAATGTTGCAATTTTAATGTCTCATTAATAGGGGATACTTCATTTTGATGGTTGATTTTTAGGTTTTTGTTGCAATGAGATAAGTTGTCTTAGGATAATATTTGAAAAGAGCTATACTTTTAGCCTTTAAAATAAATATTACTCTTGGAATAATGATTCTTTCATTTAGGTGTTCTTTTTAAGAGTTTTTTTTAGTCATATAATTTGTCCATAATGTCATAGTTGAAAGATGATGAAAACTTTAGGTTTTTAATTCCATGGTTGAAATATTGTCAAAAATGTAAGGTTTTTTTTGAATTATGATATTTTACCTTTAATGCTGTGGTTGAAAACAATTAGAATTTTAGGGTTTTTTAATAGTCATGATATTTCATCTTTAACAACATGGATGAAAATTGTTGGAATTTTAAGGCTTTTAAGACATGTGATATTTTATCTTCAACGTCATCCCCAAAAATTGTTGAAATTTTAAGTTTTTTCGAAGTCCTGATATTTTATCTTTAACATAATTGCTAGAAAATGTTGAAATTGTACCCTGAAAAAAATGTTGTTCTAGCATCAACACTTTTCGTTTTCAAGGTGTTCTTCATTTTTTTTGCACAAAAAATTTTGGTTTTTATTGCCATTTTTAAAAAATGTTGAAATTTACCCTAAAAAACATCGTTATGGCATACACACTTTTCGTTATTGGGCTATTTTTTCATGTTTCTGGGCTAGAGTTCTCATTTTGAGGTTACACTTCTCATTTGATTGGTAACTTTGTTTTAAGGCCAACATCAATGTTGGATGGAAGAATGATCTATTGACTTATGAGATGCCTCCGTTAAGTTTGTGTGAATCTTGGTCGAGCTTGGACGCCCCTTGGGATAGTTTAATTCCCCCAAAGGTGGCTTCTATCCTCGACCCCTCCTCATGAAATTTGAACTTGAGACTTGGTGGGGACTAAACCTTACACAAACCAACTGGTCTAGACCTCATATGTAGAATGCTTTATTAACATTTATATGATCATTTGAAAATTTTTATTAAGATTTTGTGGGAATGAATTTTTTTAAGATTTTGTGGGAATGAATTTTTTTATGATTTATTAGGCTAACAAAATTATGTATGAAAAAATAAATTTCATCTTAGATGGCATTTATACTTCAAATTTTTAAAAGATATTTAATATTATTACTAAGGATTTAGTTTTGAAGATTATTTAAAGAGGCCATGGGCTATATGCTCCATCTCACTCAAAACTAGAGAGATCGTGGGTTCAATTCTCTTGAAGGGATCAAATTCCATAATTAAGACCAATGGTTTACCTTGTGGACTCAAATGGTTTTCTAACTTAATTAACTTTGTTGTATAAGATGGTTGCTAACCTGCAACATAATATCAATTGATTAGTAATGACTTTAATGGAAAAGAGTTTGTATTAGAAAAGAAGAAGAAGTAATCACACATAAGATTAGAAGCAAGAAATAAACATAAATAAGAATAAAACAAGAAAAACTGTGGAAGCAAATACTTTTATTTCCAATGGATAATGTTAATGAGTCTTGAATGTGACACAAATGAATATTTGGATGGAATTTGTGAGTCCCCTGTAAGCCCTCCAAAGGAAAGTTTTTGGCTGAAGTTAATTGGATTGTTCTCTCTCACAACAAGAAGGTGGCAAGCTTATGCAATGGCGAAACGAGTCTTTGAAGGGAAGCAATATTACCAAAATGGTTTTTAAAAGCTTGAGGATTCTCTTGAAACTTGGGCAACATAACCTTGCATTCAAATTCTCTATTTCAAATTCCCATTCATGATTATTATTTATAATTTTTTTGCAAGCTTCCTTAAAACGAGTTTAAAGTGCGAATGGTGCTTAAGTCCATTGTAGTTTCCCATGCATGAAAGGGGCATGAGAGGATTCTCAAGTTTTGAAAGTACTTATCATTAATGTATTAGAGCTCTAAACTAGTCTAACTTGCACTTGGTATTTACCTTTTGATGGGATATTCCTCATTTCCTGTGCCATTCAATAACGAACTATAGCTATCTATGGATTCAGATGGATATTGAAGCAAAAATTGTGTATATCATGTAAAAACATACTATGATATTGCATGGATGAATAAAAACTCACTTTATAATAATTTTTCACTTGTGTCTAGGCTATTGATTAATTTCCATGGATAACCTTTGTCTTGGTTTATTAATGAAATTTTTGGTAATCACCTATAACAATAGCTCTATGAGTGATTTTTGTGTGATAACAATTTCTCATTGATGTGTGAGGTCAAGAGTATATTTATGGTTTAAATACATCATCGTTTGCTTGCTTGTATTGACCAACCATTTGAGAGAGAGAGAGAGAGAAATAAATGTTCGATGGAAGGAGGAGAAGGATCTCCGCTGAAAAGACACGTTCTTAGACATTTTTATTTGGTTTATATAAATGAGGCATATATGTATTATGCTCATTAAAGAATCAAAAGTGAATTACAATAAGGGACAAGAAGTTGAAAGTTCTTGTTGCATATGCAAAGAAGCATTATCTTTAACATTGTGATGAAGTATAAATCTACATTTCCCTTTAGGGTATCGATAAGAGTAAAATATGGTTATGAGGAGAACATACCCCTATAGCTTGACATGAATTAGAATGTTCAAACTGATGGTAGGAGAATGTTTGTCAAGTCTAGAGGTCTTTGACCAAAAGTTGAAATTACAACTATTGTAAGGTAAGGCCCACAATGATGTAAACAAGTGTTGAAGTCGAACAACAAGGGGGCCAATGGAAGAAAAGATAATTTATGAATCTTCTTGTTCCATATAGGGCTCATCATTTTGAAAATTAATGAGAACCAAATATTAGTTCATTCTTGGATTGTGTGAGTTAAGGTTTATAGGAAAGAAGACCCAACAACCAAGGAAAGAGGACCCTTGTAAACTAACCTATCAACAAACCATATATTAAACCATAATGAAATGAAATTTTTCCATTGATGTGTGAGGTCAATAGAGACAAAATGGAAACTATGGATTTCTCTTGGGTGGAGCATCATTGACAGTTGAGAAAAGGGCTACAGCTAAAACATAATGGGATAAACAATGATATGGAGTTAGGAGGATGACCAAAAGTACTTTAAAAAAAGTCCAAGAACTAAAAGGATATAGGGAATAAGGGATCTTCATGACTATATTAGGAAACACAAATGGTAGCCATGTGGGGGTACTAGGTAGGCATATATAAATTTGAGTGTAAATGATTTGACAAAGGGCGGAAAGGAATGCTGCCAAGTGAACAAGAAAATGTGAAAATGGGTTGATGAAAAAAATGTTTTCTCCTTAAATGTATTTTTACATTGCCAATTTAAGAAAAAGGATTGGATTTGAATGTGAAAACATTAAGATAAGTTCCCTAGTGAAATGATGTCTCACCTAATGGGGCAAGGGGGATGATGTATAGGGGAGGGGACCCCATTGGTTGGTTTTTGTGTGGACAGATGAATGAAGGTTAATTACACAAATGGTCTACTAATGAAGAGGGAATGAGGAAAAATGTGAATGCGATGGTGCATTAATTATAATAAACTAAATCATAAATCGAGAGCTTGAGGGGATGTGTCAGTAATATGGTGAGAAAGAAGCATGAGATTGTTTTTCAAAAAGTGCAAACAAACAGGTTCTCAATGTGGAGGATGAAGGGGTATGGGTGATTGTAATGCAAAGGTTGCTATTTAGTTAGATAGTCCATGTGGATGAAAAAAATATTGATTGGACACAACCATATGCATGAAGGGAGTGTGGTGGACTCGTGTTTTTTCTAAAAAAGGAGGTCCTAGAGATAACATGAGGAGTATGTACTAGTAATTGCAAGGATATGAAGGGAGTACCTAAGATGTTACTTTGAAGAAGTGCATACCTTTGGAGTTAGATATTACTCCTATTTAATGTGCTTTGAAGATTTGGAATGAGATAAATGTGAAGTCATACACACATGAAACCAACAACCCCAAGTTAAATCATTGATTGTAAAAATGGACAATAACGTCAACACATGAATGATTGAAATAGTATTATGATGCACTTGTGTAAATTCATAGTCAATATAGGGACCCAGGGGTGAATTTTGAGAAAGTGAATGGAACATACTAGCACATAGGGGATAATTTATTGATCCCATTGGTGGAAAATAATAATATTATTAACTTCTTTAATAATAATATTATTAATTTATTTTTTTATAATTAAAAAAATATATTATTATTATTTAAAAAAAAATTAATGATTAAAAATATATTATTTAAAAAAATACAACACAAAAATTTAAAAAAGATAAAATATGTATATCTTTTTTTATCATTTTAGTCAAACTTTTCCCTTTATCCATTAAATTAGGTTATCATTTTTAGTATGTTCTAGTCAAAGTTCACCTTTTTATTTGGTCTTACGAAAGCTTTAATCGATTGATTTAATAATGAATACAATTTCTATTTTTAAAATTTTGAAAATTCAAATACAATTTAAATTTAAAATATTTAAGTGTAATAATTATGTATTATTTTTTGAACTTTATAAAATATAATTCATAAATAATAATTAAAAAAAATGAAAAATGAAATATTATTATTAATTGTGGTTGAAGATTTCCGGTATAGAACTGTGTGGCTTTTGTGATCCATCCAACGTTTTGGATGGTAACTCCATCCATCATCAGGGACCAAAGAGCTTAGTGAGTAAAGCACTGCTGAAAAACCTATTTATAGGAAAATTGAAGAATGTATCCGTTGGGTTAATGGTCAAAAAAATATAATTAATAAGATAACATGAAAATAATAGTGAGACATTGTTTGACCAAATTTTAGAATTAAATAATAAAATTTAGTTAAAAGTTAATGATGAAAACAAGGTTAAATTTAAATTTTTAATAATATTGAAATAAGATATAAAAGGGATTAGTAGATAAAATATGAATTAATTTAACTAAGAGTTGAAAGTAAGAATTCAAATATGAAGTAATAAAGTGGATGTTGAGATTTAAAATTAATAATTAAATAATTAAACTAACCAAACACGTGTTAATCAAATTTCACAAAAAAGTTTTTAAATATTAATTTTATTATAGAGAAAATTATAAGGATTAAAAAATGAGAATTAAAGATGAAAGAAAGAGATGATTAAGATAAGGTCAGTAGAACATAAAGAGGTTAAAATATTAAAAAAGATCCTAATTAATTGAACAATTAAACATATAATCCAATAAAAATTAATAAAATTCAAATGAAATTATTATTATTATTTAGAAATTTAAAATAAATTAAGAAATTGTCAAGATGGTCAAATTTTCAATTGAGGAATAAAAGATTAACATTAATTTAATGGTTTTAAATTAAAAGAATAGGAAAGTATAGAGGGGGGATGGGCCCCACTGGAGGGGGGGGGGGGGGGGGCAGAGGGTAACAAAGGGTGGGTTGGGAATCAAATTTTAATTTTAATTTATAAAATTTATATATAATATTAACCATCATCATCAACATATTTAGTTAACTACCACATTTGTTTTATTCAATTATAAAAACATTTTCTATTAAAAGAAAAAACACAAATCAATTTTTATTAAAGTCAAACTACATAAACCGTTAACAAAAACGTAACATCATCGTGTGCATGTATTAATGTATTTTTGAACATGTTAGTTTGTTGGTCACGTATAATTTATAAATTATTTGAAAATTTGCCAGTTAAATGACATTCAAAGTATATTTAATTTTATTTTTTTTGCAGCCCTTGGATATATGACAATATATTTCAAAAAATGAAATAATAGCCAAGTTTTAATTAACCATCATAGATCCATCTTAGCTTTGGATCTACCAAGCGCCAAGAGGTATCCGATCCCTTGAGATGCAAACCTCTTTTAGAGTGAAGAGATTTGATCCATCTTCGAACTTGGTAGATCCAAAGTTAAGATGGATCCAAGCTGGTGGTTAATAATTTGATAGAAATGCTATAACTGCTAGATTTTTTTATTATGTACTAAATGGTAGATGCTTTAATGATTATCATTATTCCATCACAAAGATCTATGTTTTGATATTTTTTGTAACTAATTCACCATTTTGCATGCTTTTTAAAATATATTTGCATCAAAACATATAAAAATATAGTCTTTAAAAAACGTTCTTGGAATGCTTCACTCTTGAAGTTTTTTAAAAATTGGCACTGTTACCCATCCATACACGTGGATAACCCTAGGAGAAATTTTTTCTCCTATGATGCAAATTTCCAGCCAACATCAACACTTGCTCTTCATTTTAGAGATGATGATCAACATTCTTTAGAACCCTTTGATGCCTCTTGCTCCCATAATGGTCAAGTCATTCTCTTGATGCTTATCTGATGATGGTGGTTCAACACACATGAGATATATTAGTCATTCCTTCATCTGAAATGCTTTCATGTAATGTATTGGTGCATTTAATTAAGGATCATGGGTTGAAGATGGAAAATGAATCATGATGCTTGGAAGTTATACTTGCTGCTTTATTTCACCTTGGTGGTTATCTTCTCCTTCTAATCAGGCGTGACCACATTGGGGCTTTCCTTTCTTTGTCCAAGAGGGGAATGAATAAAAGGCCTAGATTGAAATATGTGACCATATCCTTCCATGCTTAACACCTTCAAAATGAAGAGAGAAAGAAAGAAATGAAGAACATGTGCCAAATGATAAATGCCAAAAAATGGCAAGGGATGAATTATAATAAAAATGAAGTTAGCTTGATCTCTACCCCCTCATGTGAGGCCATCAACCTAATTCCATGCTTATCACGATCTATTGAAATAACTGGGACTTAAAGAACATACCAACTCCTATTAGCAATGAACTTCCCATCCAAAAGGGGTTTTAAATGAAATCAATAAAAGATTGTTAAACAAACTAATCAAAGCAAAATAAAAGGATAATTGAGTGGTGGAAAGAGTAGTGCCAAGGAAAGTGTAACTCAAGTAATGCAAGTGCTTCTTACACAAAGGTGTTCATGGATGCAGGTCTTGTGTAACTAAGCATATGAATATGGCACCACATATGAAGTCCACTCCATGACAATTTCACAACACGCTCACCTATTGATTGAAAAGTTGGCCTAGGAACTATTCCTCCCCATGGAGCTTGGAAGCAGTGTTGATAATATCGTTCTTGGCAAAATATTAGCAAGAGTCCTAAAAACATCTTTTCGGCAATATTGGCAAACATAAAAATACATAATATCTATATATATATATATTTTAAATTTGTTTTCTTCATATTTTTAAACATATAAAGTAACAACAACATGAAATAAACACATTGACACATAAATATGAAGAAAACACTGATATATATGTAGTGGATGTTAAATAAAAACGTACATAAAAGGTGATACCGAATCCTGCTGATCCCTAATATTTGTCCAATCAAGGACTTAAATGTGGAGAACTCATAAAAAATAACATCACATAATAAAAGTATCTCATCATCATGAGTTATATGTAGCAAAACAAACAAAACTAGCAGCTACCTATTTGAGATCAATGCCCTCTCCCCCTTTTATAGGAAAACATGATGGGTTGTTTGCTAGGCCTACCACTAGTAGTAGAAGGCCCTAACCTTGCACCTAATGTCAAATGATAACTGTTGGGTATGGAGTTGTGCTCTCCTATATCTGTAGTAGATGGTGCTGTCGTTGACGCTCCCACGTGCTCCTCCTCCTCCTCTTGTTGCCCCTGTACTAGTGGTTCCTCCTCTAACCATGTAGGTGACTGTTGCATGATGGGAACCTCATACTCCACCCTCCATTTGGACAATACATCAATATTTTTTAAGGAAATGGCATTCACATCCAATGGTTTCTCTATTCCCTTCACTCGTAGTCGGGAATTGTAATGCACATACACCAAGTTATTGAGTCGTGAGAACTCCAACCTATAATAGTGTCATAAAAAAATTAACTAGTCTTTACACTTGAGGGTCGTAAATTAGTAAGTTACAATAAATGTAATTGCTCAGTTGAAGGCTGAAGCTCAAAGTTATAACCTGTTGCGCTTCTTTGAGTGTATTTTCTCAAATACACTTCAATTGCGCTCACACCCTGAAGAGCTACAGGTTTGACTCAGGATTCTGATGGCCAATTTCTGCAAATTTGGTGCCCTTGCACCATAGCTTCGCTACCAAATATCTACTACAACATAAAGAAAACTTAAAACATAATTAAACTTTCAAATAAAACATAATTGAATTTAAAAAATCTAGAATTATAAATTAGTAAATTGAAAATTCTAATGAGTCATGACTTGTCACTTACGTGGCATGAAGAGGGTCCTCTCATGAATAGCATCTTCAAAGCCAAATACGCCATCGCCATCCTGATACCTCTGTATCTCGCGATTGATTTTGTTGCGAAGCTCGGGATCAGGTATCATCCTATGAATATAAAGGTATGGAGCCTTTCCATCACCTCACCATCAAAATCAAAGCCGCATTTGTATGAAAATGCGGGGTTGAGGAACAATGTTGCTGCATGAATGGGTCGATGAAGCATCCCTATCCACCGACTATTAATCACATCCCATAACATCATCTGTTTATCAAACCCAACAAAACCCTTGTCTGAATAATAAGCACAAAATGGTCTCCTCAGCCATATCATGGCCTTGTTGTCACTCAAATTGTACATGAGAATGTGACAACACTAAGGGCAGGGGTTGTCACTCTGATCCCAACCCTCTTCGTTTAAGTTGTATCCCTACAACAGGCTAAGGGCGGTAGTCCTTAGGAATGAGATAATGAATTCGGGAGATACAATTGAATGGCCTAGCAACTTGGTTAAGGATGGATGATTGGCAAGTTTAATTTTTTAGCACAACTTGATTAGATTTATGGATTTTTTAAGTATAAGACCAGTGCCTTAGGAGTCAAATTACTTGCACAATATGAATTATGATACCAAGTTACTGGATGAACAATTGCTACTAGGATGAGAAACTATCCTATATGAGATGCAACACCTAAAACTAAGTGAGATGCAACTTCTTGGTAAATTTTTGTTAGAATGCCTATTCTAGGTGAGAACCCTCAATGCATTCGTCTTGAAGCAAGTCTTGCAAGAAGGTTGTAGAAAGAAGTCCACAAAAAGGAGGCTAATGCCTCATTAACGATACCTCCTGTGGAGTTCTGACGACCTAGGTGCCTCCGTTCCTACAAGGGATTTCCCGCAAGAGAACTGTAAGGTCACCTATTTTAACCTTAATGCAAGGGTCAAGTGTTGCAAGCCGATAGAGAAGGGTGGTCCTATCTTTCTATCAACCAAGCTTATGCTTGGAGGTACTTTCTAAAGATGCACTTCTAATCCTAGAACGATGTGCAAGATACGAGTGATAGCTTTAAGTGAGATTGTTAAATGAGTTTTAAATACTTCAAGTTAGATTAACGATGTTCAACACAAGAGTATAAAAGAAGTATTTGAAGGGAAATTATAAGAGAAAATATCACTAAAGTAAATGTGCCAATGAACCACTTGATTTGCTAATTAAAGTGATTCAAAACCAATTTTTCCAATGAATCAATGAGACAAGCAACTTCCGATAGATTTATCTAATCATAATATTTATTCAATGAATTTTGTAGCTCAGAGGGAGCAGTAGCACGAATTCCGCAGTGGCTGCACAATGACTAGCCAGGCAGTGCGAATTGCTAGACAGGGGTTTGATTTTCCAAAGTCAGGGTGCAGGAAGGGTCGATTTGTCTGGGAAGTGATTCCAATAGGCAAAGGGTGAGCAACACAGTATTTTCGTAGAGAAAATTTCTTGTTTGGGTGCAGTAGGGTTTTGAAACAATTTGCAGTAGCAGAATCAACGTCAGGTGGAAGAGAAATTGCACAAACTAAGGAATTTCCCAGAGTGTTTCCAGATCTAGTTTTAAGGAGATCCATGATGGAGCAACAAAGGTAGGGTGAGGAGGAGCTGGATGAACCTCCTACCACCAGTGGTTGAACCAACAGAGAAGTTCATCAGACATTGAGAGATGCAGTGGAGTTTGTTGGAGCTCCTAAAACGAACAAGAGAGTGCAGACAACCTGATAGGTACCAAGCATTGGTGACTTAGGTTGCAAAACCTTCCAGCTTTCAGGAAGCCACACAACAACAGGTGTGGGTAGATGCCATGGTTGAGGAATACAACTCTATCATGAAGAATGATGTTTGGGAGGTGGTGCTAAGGCCTGAGGGTAGGTTAGTTGTAGGTTCTCGATGGATCTACAAGATCAAGTATGCTGCAGATGGCAGTGTGGAGAAGTACAAGGCTAGGTTCATGGCAAAGGGGTATGCGTAGAAAGCAGGGATAGATTATGAGGAGACCAACTCCAATGTGGTGAAACCAGCTCCAAAAATAGAAGAAAAGAGATATCAACGCCTTAGAAATAAGCCACTTCGAGGGGGCAACCTCCAATACATTACATGAATGAACAATTCTTGGATGATACAAATTACAAAACCTCCTTTCTATATATAGGAGTCCATGGGGCCACAATGTAATCTTAGTGGGCCACAATGTAATCCTAGCCGACCTAACAATAATAATTTAAGGGCACAATAATAACAATATGGGGGTTACAGGGGTACAATAATAACAATAAGGGGGGCTACACTAACATAATAAGGGGCTACACTATTAATATAGGGGCTTAACATGCCCCTCTCCTTCAAACAAGTGTTGTCCTCAACGCTTGAGTAGCTCTGGGTGCTTCTGTATAAAATTATCATCCTCCCATGTAGAATCTTCAGTGGGTAAGTTCTTCCACTTGATGAGATACTCTGAAATTGATCGATTCCGTAGTTGTCGAGTTCTTGTTTCCGTGACCGCTTCAGGTTCCAATATGATTTTTTCTTCCTCATCAAGTTCTGGTAATATTGTTTGAACTGAAATATTTTCACCGATAACCTTCTTTAAGCATGAAACATGGAAAATTGGATGTACTCGCGAAGAAGCAGGAAGCTCCAATTTGTATGCCATAGTACCAATCTTTTGCAACACCTTGTAAGGACCATAGTACTTCGGCGATAATTTATTATCCTTCTTTGCTTGCTTGAGGGACATTTGTTTGTATGGTTGTAGCCGTAAAAATACCCAATCTCCTACATCAAAACTTCTCGCGCTACGATGTTGATCTGCCTGTTGTTTCATTCGATTTTGTGCCAAATTCAGGTTATCCTTTAAGAGTTGGAGAACTTCTTGCTGATGCTCGATGTGATCTTCCACTGCTTGAACCTTCGAATTTTCTCTTAAAGATGATGTGATGGATGGTGGATGATATCCACAAAGTGCCATAAATGGGGTCATTTTTGCTGCAGTATGGAAGGAAGTGTTATACCACCATTCAGCGAGAGGTAACCACTTGACCCATTGTGTTTGTTTATCAGATACAAAACAACGAAGATATCCTTCCAAACATTTATTTACTATCTCCGTTTGACCATCGGATTGAGGATGATAAGATAAGCTATGAGCTAATTGAGTACCCAAACAAGAAAATAACTCCGTCCAAAAATTTCCAGTAAAAATGGGATCTCTGTTGCTCACAATAACCCTTGGGTTCCCATGTAGCTTTTGAATTGTGTCCATAAATGTAGTAGCAACTGTACTTGCTTTAAATGGATGAGATAATGCACAAAAGTGTGCATACTTGGTAAGTCTATCAACTACCACCATGATGACACTCTTTCCTTCGGACTTAGGTAAACCTGTGATAAAATCCATTGAAATCTCCTCCCAATGTTGACTTGGAATGGATAAGGTTGTAGAAGACCCGGGGTCTTAATTGTCTCAAATTTAGTTTTCTGGAAAACCAAACATTCCGCCACAAACTTTTGAATATCAGATTTAAGGCCATCCCAAAAAAATTCTTTCTTCACCCTGTGGTAAGTTTTTAAAAATCTTGAGTGTCCTCCTAAAGGAGAAGTGTGCAATTCCAGAAGAATCTTTTGTTTTAGTTGGGAATTTTTACAAAGATATAAGCGATCTTTGTACCATAAGGAATCTTTTTTCCAACTAAATGTATCAGATGTACTAGGATCTTGCTGCAACTTTTGAATGAGTGTCCATACATCTTTGTCCTTCTTCCATTCATCTCTTGCTTCGGTTATCCAATCTGGTTGGATAATAGAAATGGTACAAAGCAATGCTTCCACCTCTTCATTCTTTCTTGAGAGTGCATCTGCAACAACATTTAGCTTCCCTTTTTTGTAGATTATTTCAAAGTCATAACCCAACATCTTTGTGACCCATTTTTGCTACTCTTTTGAAGATAGTCTTTGTTCCAAAAAGTGTTTAAGACTATCATGATCAGTTTTTACCTTGAAGTGTCTTCCCATGAGGTAAGTTCGCCATTTCTTTAGTGCATGTAGTATTGCTAACATTTCCTTCTCATAAATAGGTTTCTGTAAATACTTTCCTTTGATTGGACGACTTTCAAAAGCAATGGGTCTTCCTTCCTGCATTAAAACTGCACCAATTCCATTTCCTGAGGCATCACATTCCACAATAAAGGTTTTTGTGAAGTCCGGCGTAGCTAAGACCGATGCTAGGCACATTGCCTCTTTAAGATGTTCAAAGGCCTTAGTTGCTTCAGGAGTCCATGAAAATGCATCTTTCTTCAATAATGTTGTTAGTGGTGCTGCTATTCTCCCATAATTCTTAACAAACTTGCGATAATACCCTGTTAACCCGAGAAATCCTCGCAACTTCTTTATGGTTGTGGGGACTTTCCATTCCTTAATGGCTTTAATTTTGTTAGGGTCTACTTTAACACCCTCGTGAGATACAATATGACCGAGATATTCCACCTCTTGTACTCCAAAGAAACATTTGGATGTTTTTGCATATAATTGTTTCTCCTGCAATAGTTTGAGCACCTTGTCAACATGTTGAACATGATCCTTACAAGACCTATTGTAGATTAGTATATCATCAAAAAATACTAGCACAAATTTTCTAAGGAAGGGTTTGAAAATGGAATTCATCAACCCTTGAAATGTAGAAGGTGCATTGGTAAGGCCAAAAGGCATGACCAAAAATTCATAATGACCCTCATGAGTTTGAAATGATGTTTTCGAAATATCTTCAATCTTCATTCTAATTTGATGATATCCTGAACGAAGATCCAACTTGGTAAAATAAATTGCTCCATGTAATTCATCCAATAATTCATCAATCACAGGAATGGGAAATTTATCTTTAATGGTGAGCTTATGGAGCTCCCTATAATCCGGACACATTCGCCATGATCCATCCTTCTTGTGTACCAATACTACAGGAGCAGAGAAAGAACTTTGACTAGGTTGAATTATACCCTCCTCTAACATTTCTGCAATCATACGTTCAATTTCGCTCTTTTGGAAGTAAGGATATCTATAAGGCCTAATGTTTGGAGGAACACTTCCTCGAATCAAATGAATAGCATGATCATGATCACGAATAGGTGGGAGTCCTTTGGGAGTTTCAAACACCTTGGAATGATTGTCCAAGACTTGTTGGAGATCTACATAAATAGATGATTTTGATGTTGGAACTTCTAGTGAGCATAATTGTGCAATTACGCCTCGCTGTTCTTTCTTTAGAAGCTTTGTCATGACATTAGAGCTTATTATCCTTCCTTGCTTCCCCGCAATACCCCGTAATTCGACTTCCTTTCCTTCTGAAAAAAATTTCAAGAAAAGTTCTTGAAAATTAAAAGCTACCGTCCCCAAAGATTGTAACCATTGTACTCCTAGTACAACATCAGCACCTCCCATAGGGATGGAAAGCATTGGACTAGTCAATACATATTCCCCCATGGTTAGCTTGATATTATGACATTTTCCAGAGCAATTTATAGTTCCTCCATTTGCAACCATCACTTGACATTCTGGTGCTGGGTATAGGAAACAATTTAATTCCTTGGCTACCTTACAATGAATAAAATTATGGGTGCTACCTGAATCAATCAACACTATTACCTTTTCTTCTTGATTTGTCCTGCTATCTTGAGAGTTTGAGGAGTGGTAATTCCTGCCAGTGCATTACATGATATGGTCGGATTCATTTCTTCCTCTTCTAGGGCTGGTTCCTGGTGTATATCCTCTTCTTGTTCATTTTCTTCTTCCTCTTCACAAATCTATGTAAAATAATTTCTTCTCAGCACACTTATGACCTTTAGTGTATTTGCTATCACAACTGTAGCAAAGCCCTTTTGCTCTTTTTTCTTCCAATTGTTGTGGTGTCAACCTTGTGGGTTGTGGAAATCTAGGAGTAGCAACACTTCCATCTTTATAGAAGTGAGTGGTAGGCTTCCTTGTCGCCATAATTTTACATTCAATTTTTCTTGCCAATCTGAATGCCTTCTCCAATGAATCAGGTTCCAAAACGTGAACTTCATGTTGGATGTTATCCTTTAAAGTACCTATGAAAAGATCAATTCTGTGTTCCTCTGAAATATCAGTTGCCCTTATATTCAATTTTTGGAAGTCCTCAAGTTGCTCCCCCACTGAACACTTTTGTTTGAGATTTATCAATTGGCTAAAGAAAGTGCTGCTCTTTGTATCCTCATAATGTGCTATCATTTCCTTCGTAAAAATTGACCAAGTGACAATTTTTTTACGGGAGCAAAGCGATTGATACCATACAAATGTATTTTGTTCTAAATGGAAAGTTGCAATGTGTACCTTTTGTGTGTTTTGCACATTATTGAGCTCAAAATATTGCTCCATCTGTAGTATCCATGTTACAGGATCCTTTCCATCAAACTTCCTCATATCCATTGTTGGAATATGGTGGATCTTCCCTCCAACATTAGAGTTTATGAAATCACGATTAACATTTATTTTGTTCTCATCATGAGTTTCCTCTACTATCTTTTCATCATTAGGAAACATTTCTTGTATCAACTTTGTCAAACCTTCCATGTCTGTTTTTAGATCATTCTTCATGTTTTCCATCTTAGCTTCCATGTCATCCATCTTAGATTCCATGGCAGCTTCCATGCCATCCATCTTAGCTTCCATGCGATTCTTCAAACCATCCATGCATTTGTTCAAACTATCCATCTTAGTTTCCACGCCTTTCTTCAAAACTTCCATGTCATTTTTTGTTGCTCTTTGCGAGAGCGAAATTTGTTGCACTTGCTCTTGTAATTTTGATATGTTATGTTGCCATTCTTCGTCTTCATGAGTCATAGTAGAGCCTTCTAAAGGCTTAATGGGTGTTGAATCCTTTTAAGGGGCCATTTGAGAATCCAATACTGATATCTATTCTATAATATGCCCTTGGAATCAATTCAACTTGATTCTTCAAACAAGACTTATGCAATTCGGAAAAAACAAATACACGCCTTTTACTTGCTTTTGAGGAGCTCGATATTGAAATTGACTTATGTAAATACTTGCAGATCCTCAATATCTGAAATTCGGCCCTATAATAGTCCTTTGAAGCTTCTTTCAAATGCCATAGGTCTGACTTGATTTGGATTCTTCAAGAAAAAGTTATGTCCAATCTCCCACAATTACCTAATTATGGACTAGTTCAGTAGAGTGAACTTGTACGACTTGCCACGTGTCACTGTTTGCTCCTTTGGCTCTAAACTTTATAGACAAGAAACTACAGTCCGTGTACTTCCAGTCACTTATTACAGAATTCCAATCCGATGCTCTGAGAGAGAGTTATGAAGTTTTTCCCACAATCACCTCTTTGAGATGAAATTCGAGAGCCTGAAACAGACCTAACTTCCACAGATCATATCTCCAAAAATATTGCGAACCAAGGTCTGAAATTTTGCGATGATGTTCCTCCGGATTTCAGCTTCGCGCTCTAAAAATTTCAGCTTCTGAACCTTCGTAGAAAAAACGTTATAGCAAAAATTCCACGATGACCTTTTTATGTGAAATTCAGGAGCCTGCAAAAAGACCTAACTTCCACAGATCATATCTCCGAAAATATTGCAAACCAAGCTCTAAAATTTTACGACGATGTTCCTAAGGATTTTGGCTTCGCACTCTAAAAATTTCAGCTTCTGAACCGTCGTAGAAAAAAAGTTATAGCGAAAATACCACGATGACCTATTTGGAGTAGCGAAACCCTAGAATCCAAAGCTCTGATACCAAATGTTGTGAAACTAGCTCCAAAAATAGAAGAAAAGAGATATCAACGCCTTAGAAATAAGCCACTTGCGAGGGGGCAACCTCCAATACATTACATGAATGAACAATTCTTGGATGATACAAATTACAAAACCTCCTTTCTATATATAGGAGTCCATGGGGCCACAATGTAATCCTAGCCGACCTAACAATAATAATTTAAGGGCACAATAATAACAATATGGGGGTTACAGGGGTACAATAATAACAATAAAGGGGTTACAATAACAACAATAAGGGACTATACTATTAATATAGGGACCTAACAGAAAATTTCTTGTTTGGGTGCAGTAGGGTTTCGAAACAATTTGCAGTAGCATAATCAACGTCGGGTGGAAGAGAAATTGCACAAACTAAGGAATTTCCCAAAGTGTTTCCAGATCTAGTTTTAAGGAGATCCGTGATGGAGCAACAGAGGCAGGGTGAGGAGGAGCTGGTTGAACCTCCTACCACCAATGGTTGAACCAACAGAGAAGTTTGTCAGACATTGAGAGATGCAGAGGAGTTTGTTGGAGCTCCTGGAACGAACAAGAGAGAGTGCAGACAACCTGATAGGTACCAAGCATTGGTGGCTCAGGTTGCAGAACCTTCCAGCTTTCGGGAAGCCACACAATAACAGGTGTGGGTAGATGCCATGGTTGAGGAATACAACTCTATCATGAAGAATGATGTTTGGGAGGTGGTGCCAAGGCTTGAGGGTAGGTCAGTTGTAGGTTCTCGATGGATCTACAAGATCAAGTATGTTGCAGATGGCAGTGTAGAGAAGTACAAGGCTAGGTTCGTGGCAAAGGGATATGCGCAGAAAGAAGGGATAGATTATGAGGAGACCTTCACCCCAATTGCCAGATACACTTCTATTCAGTCAGTTATATCCCTAGCAACTCGGATGGGGTGGAAGATTCACCAGATGGACGTCAAGACAATATTCTTGAATGGGGTGATAGAGGAAGAGGTGTACATAGAACAACTAGAGGACTTCAAGACTCATGAGAGGCGCACTCATGTGTGCAGACTGAAGAAAGATGTATACGGGCTCAAGCAGGCTCCCAAGGCATGGTATGGTCGGATTGACAACTACTTGCAGTAGATGGGATTGGTCAAGAGTGATGCAGATCCCAACGTTTACTACTTGATGGTAGAGGGTGAGCCACTCATCCTTGTATTATATGTGGATGATCTCTTCTTGACAGGATCATTAGGGCTCATAAAAGACTGTAAGAGGAACCTGGCAGCAGAGTTTTTTATGAAGGATTTGGGGTTGATGCACTATTTCTCTGTCGGGTTAACCAGTTGGTGCCTAGATTTTTTTCACTTAGAATCTACTTAATAATAAAACCCTCCAGCAACCAAAAGACCGATTTTCCCGCATTGCGTTTTTCCAGGGACAGTTGTCCAGAAAATCCTTGTGTGTCACTTTGTCATTGTGCATGTGTTCAGTTTAGATCTGTATGTGTGTAGGTTGTTAATGTATTTACTTCGATGTTAATGCTGAAGATTTTTCAAATTAATAACTTAATGTAAGTAGGAGAAGTAAATCTGAAAATTAACAGTAGGGTTTCTGTTTGAGATATTCAGAAATTTTCACAATTCCGCATTCAACAAGCACCCACTCTTAGTACTTTTAATTTTCTATAGATCCACAATGAGATAGACTGGAAATATATGAAAACAAATTCTTGAATTTTTTATTATTATGTATTTCCTGTTTATCTCACCGTGGGTCTATCAAAAATATGTAGATTAGGTACTCATTGGACATTGAATTTAATTCCACATCCAATGAGAGATTACACTTGAAATTTGAGTGAACTTATAAGGAAATAAGTTGAAGATACGATAAAAGGGGTAGTTTTATTTATTTCCCTTTGAAAATCCATTACTCTTATTTTATTATTTAACTATTATTTTAGTATTTAACTGCAATGTTAGTTCTTTAGAATCGGATAGGTGTTCTAGTCTCGACTTTGGTCAAAGAGGCTAAGATAACTAGAGCTCCAAAACCCAAATTTTTTTTCAAGAGAAAACACCTAGAGATGACTCAATTAAATTAATTAGTCAATAATTAAATATTTCCTAAGTTTAATTTAGGAAAAGTTATTAATTAACAGGAACTAATTGAGATTTCTCTAGAAACTCATATGGATCAACTCAGAGATGATCTTAGTCATTGAGGAGAATTTAATCATGGTCGTTGGTGAGCCAACGAGAAGATTATAAGAGGAGGTCAATGGGGTTGGAGCAAGACATCTTGAGAGATCGAATTCCTTGGCAGATCAAGCTATCCAGTAGCAACCGTTGAGCAGGGAAGAGGAGTTTGAGCCAGAGGGGAAGCAGAGTTGGCGAGGGGCATAGATAGTGATTCCAGTTTCGAAGAGGCAGCAACAAGTGACAAAAGTATTCCACAATGAAGCTGCGCAGTGGCTTCAATGAGCAGTTCAATTTAGCTGAGAGGTGTGAAAAGTCCTACTCCCGAAATCCTATTGCAGGAAACTGATATTACTTCTCCTACTTGATAAACTATACAAGTTATTTACTGTGTTCTACAAATAAATACTGAAGCAAATACATTGCAACCTTCACTAAATAAACTGCAGAAATTAATTGCAGAAACAAGATCTGAGCAAGAATTGTGAAAATTCCTACTCTTGAAATCCTATTGTAGCAAACTGATATTACTTCTCCCACTACAAGTTATTTACTGTGTTCTACAAGTAAATACTGAAGCAAATACACTGCAACCTTCACTAAATTAAATTCTAAAACAAGATTTTAGCAAGAAAATTAAACACACATGACACCGTTATTTTTGGACAAATGTCCCCGGAAAAACCCAATGCGGGAAATCGGTGCAGCAGCTGAGGGTTTGTATTATTAAGCAGAAGTTTTTCTCAATACAATTAGATACCCAAATATGGCTATCCATAGAGAATCTGACTAACAGAGAATTAGTGAGGATTACCTCACACTAACACTGGAGATCCGACATTGACTCAACACTGAGCTGGACAACCCCACGTTGCCTCTGCACAGATCTGCATCACTTCTGCTGGGGATTGCGTCACCTCCTTTTGCTGGTTGTTCTGCTGGCTGGATGCTGATCTTCTGCCCCTCCGGTCTCACACCCCGGCACTGGATTTGACTAATCCTCAACAAAATTGCAGATCTCTTCAGAGGCTTACCGTTGCCTCTGCGTGGCTCAGCGCTGCCCTATGTGGCTCTGTGCTTCCCATCGTAGCCCCTACGCTGCCTCTTCTACGTCCTCTTCTTCGTCTTCTCTTCGATGTATTCCCGACTCAGGAAGGATTTCCAACCAGAACTATCACTGCCCCTCACTGCAAGAATTAACTCGATCAATGCTCTGGTTGCTCTGCGCTGCTCACTTGAGAAATTCAATCTCTAGATTCTCTCCTGATGTGTTTTCCAAATGCCCATCGAAGTCCTTCTTATAATCTTCTAGTTGGATAAACAACGAACTAGATTAAAACATAATCAACGACTTAGATCATATTAACTCGATCTCCATCTTTTTCTAAAAGATTCACACCAAATTCTATTAATATACTTCAATTATTTTAATTCCCTAAGTTTAGACTTACGCTCCCATTAAAATTAATTAATTATTTTAATAAAACCCCATCCGGGTGGAATTTCACAAAACGCTTTCTGGGTATTTTGGAATACATGTGTCTAAGTCTCCCTGCAAAATTTGAGACTTAGAGCACATCCGATGCTACCAGAAATAAACACTCCCTCTTAGCGAGGAATGTGCTCTAGTAATGCATCCTGCTGAAGCATCACATTGATTTTGTAACATATCCCTCTATGCGGCTGATGCCTAACACTGCTGTCCACCAACTACTACGTTGCTGACCCTGCATATTGCTACCAACTGCATCTGCATTGCAACTTTGCTGCTGCTGTAGCAGAAAAAATCCAAAATACTGAACTAAGTCTTCAACATGATGCATCTGATATTGAAGATTTGACTGCTGCTAGTCTCTGCGCTGACCCTTTGAAGTTGTTGCTGACTCTGTGCTGTGCCTTACTGCACTGCTGCCAACTCTGCTCTATGCTGCTCAGATTCTGGCGCTCTCTAGTCCCTGTGCTATCACTCCAACACTCCTCTGCACCAACTGACACTGGTCCATCCTGCTACTTTTGATATGGGCTCCCATAGCAAGGTATTGATCCGAGAGGTGGACTCCTCAAGGATCCTGCCCAACTACAGTTCTTTTGAACTACAGTTGTAGATCACCCCAATTCTCCCCTGGAGATATGCGGGCATTCATGGCGAACTAATCCTCTTCGATCCTTGCAATTCCAGCCTGCTGATCATGTTTCTCGTCCTTGTCCTTCTTCTTGAGAGGACATTGAGTAGCGTAGTGACCCATCTCACCACACTAGAAACACTTGATTTTTGAGACGTCCTTCTTCTGCCTCCGCTACTCCTGCTGCCTCTTGGATGCAGGGGTTGCATTCTCTTCCTCCTCCTTCTGCTTTGACCCACTGCTGCTGCTCCCATCAAGTTTTCACTTGATCATATCTCGCCTCATCTCTTCCTGTTGAAGAGCGGCCCACATTTGTTTGCAATCAAGGAACCTTTATCTGCCCAGGATGCTCTGGACAAAGACTTGCCATTCATTTGAAACTGATTTCAGGGCTAATCTTACCATCGTTGTGGCCTGAGGTGCTGATCCGACAACTGCCAACTGATCTCTAGTTTCCTGAAGCTTTGCAAGGAATGGATCAATGCATTCTCCCTTCTGCATCCTCATAGATTGCATCTTCTCCTGCAAGTACATCTTCCGCTGCTGGGAAGGTCCTTGATACAATGTCGCTAAGGCATCCCACATCTCCTTGGCAGTCCCTTTGCCAGCGATGTGACATACTACATGATCCCTCGCTTTGTCGAGGATCAAACGGTTAGCCTTCGCCATATTCTTTTTGTAGGATTTCAATGGATCTGCATCTACGGGGACAACTACCACATTTTCGATAAAGGCCTTGAGATCATGCTCATCTAATAGACAAGTGATCCTTGCCTGCCAAATCACATAGTTGGAGGCACCCTCCAATTGATCTTGATCTCTTAGCCCATTTGCTTCCATCTCTGCTGACTGAATAATGTCGAACTGCTCCCTCTCTCTCCTCTGCGCAACTGATAGGCTAGCTTACACACTCCTTGCTGGAGTTAGTAGATATGCTCCTCGCTATTGCTGCTCAGCAACCGAGAATTATAATTCCTTGGCTCAGAATTCACCGAGGAATAAAATTCCCTCAAAAAGTGTCTTCTTCTTCCTTTTGATGCTTTTCTCTCCCAACAAAATGCTGCAGAAAAAATGCGTCCCACCAGTAGACTGCTTTGCGCTGAACCTCCTGCTGCGCTGCTCCTTCTGTCGTTGACAAATCACGAACTAGAAATCTTACCTCTCTGTCGACTCACTCAAAGAGATATTTTACTTGAGAATCTTTCCCTTCTGGCCTAGACTGCACAATTCCTTGGGGATTCAATCTACTGCCTCCGCAGCATTCGATCTCCCTCTTTCTCTTCAACGTTGAGTTCTTCCGGTCTACTCTCTTGCTTCACCTCCACTGCTCTGATACCATGTGAAAGTTCCTACTCCCAGAATCCTATTGTAGTAAACTGATATTACTTCTCCTACTTGATAAATTATACAAGTTATTTACTGTGTTTTACAAGTAAATACTGAAGCAAACACACTGCAACCTTCACTAAATAAACTGCGGAAACAAGATTTGAGCAAGAATTGTGAAAATTCCTACTCTTGGAATCCTATTGCAGCAAATTGATATTACTTCTCCTACCTAATAAATTATACAAGTTATTTACTATGTTCTACAAGTAAATACTGAAGCAAATACATTGCAAACTTCACTAAATAAATTGCGGAACCAAGAGTTGAGCAAGAAAATTAAACATACATGACAACGCTATTTTTGGACAAATGTCCTTGGAAAAACCCAATGCGGGAAAATCGGTGCCACAAAAAGGGTTTGTATTATTAAGCAGAAGTTTTTCTGAATACAACTGGATGCCCAAATATAGCTCTCCATAGAGAATCTGACTGGTAGAGAATTAGTGAGGATTACCTCACACTAACACTAGAGATCCGACACTGACTCAACACTGAGATGGACAGCCCCACGCTGCCTATGCATAGATCTGCATCACTCTGGTTGGGGAGTGCGTCACCTCCTTCTGCTGGTTGTTTTGCTGGCTGGATGTTGATCTTTTGCCCCTTCGGTCTCACATCCCGACACTCCGACACTGGATCTGACTGATCCTCAGCAAAATTATGGATCTCTTCAGAGGCTCTGTGCTGCCTTTGTGTGGCTCTGCGCTACCCAGCGTAGCCCCTACGTTGCCTCTTCTGCGTCCTCTTCTCTGCCTTCTTTGCATTTATTCCCGGCTCTGGAAGGATTTCCAACTGGAACTATCATTGCCCCTCACTGCAAGAATCAACTCGATCAATCCTTCGGCGGCTCTGTGCTGTTCACCTGAGAAATTCGATCTCTAGACTCTCTCCCAATGTGTTTTCCAAATTCCCATCAAAGTCCTTATAATCTTCTCGTTGGATAATCACCGGCCCAGATTAAAACATAATCAATGACTTAGATCATATTGACTCGATCTCCATCTTTTCCTAGAAGATTCACATAATTCCCTATGTTTAGACTTAGGCTCCCATTAAAAATAATTAATTATTTTAATAAAACCCCATTCGGGTGGAATTTCCCAAAACGCTTTCTGGGTATTTTGGAATACATGTGTCTAAGCCTCCCTGCAAAATTTGAGACTTAGAGCACATTTGATGTTACCAGAAATCAACAAGAGGGAGGTCGATTCAACTTCCAAAGGTCGGGATAATTTTCTATAGGGTTGAAGAGTCACTCCCAGCAGCAGAGACATGTAGGATGACTTGATCAGAGGCTGAACAAAGCCACACATGCGAGGGGTAACACAGGGACTGCGCAAAGGGCCTTTGCAAGGGTTCAGATGGCTATAAGTTCTGAGTAGAGCAGTACCGAGATTGCTTGTGGAGTGAGAGCATTTTCTCTCTAATATTTTTTCCAGATATTTGCTGATTGAATAGCCAACTGGGCATCCGTAGATTATACTTAGATTAATTCGCTGCTGCATAATAATAAAACCCTCATCTGTTGCACCGGTTTTCTCGCATTGGGTTTTTTGGGATGTTTGTCTAAAAATAACTATGTCAATTTTTTGTGTGTGTGTGCTCTATATTTATCAGTGTCCAACATTTTATTTTCCGCAACATTTTTATGGTGAAAATTGCAGTTGGGATTTTATTCATTATTTTCCGTAGCAAATAAATTGCACTTAATTCTTAATTAGTTAGAAGAATAATTTCCAGTTGTCGCAATAGATTAAAAATTCCACATGCAATATAATGGAGCACTTTAAGTACAATGAGTACTTCCTTTAGTACTCTTCTAATACCTGTTAACCAAGGATTGACTATTCCTTACTCCGATTTATTGATGAGTAGTCAATACTTACCATACTCCCATTTCTTGATGAGTATGGCAATTATCCTAAGTCAATGCTTGCTATACTCAGTGAGTTTTGTTGTATTGAAAGGATTTTTTTTCTTTTCTATTATAGAGTTTAATATGGGTATGCTAAATCAATTGCCTTGGCATGTAGTATTACGATAACTATGATTTGATTAGTATGCCCTTTGTTACCACTCAAACCAGCAGGGTACCTAAGTGGGTTCCTAATAGAGCAACTGATAGGCCAAGGGCAACGGTGGAGGCTTAGCCACTGTCACCACGACTAACACTCCTTGCTTTTTACGGAATTTCACTGATGGGAGGAGTCTCGGTATTGTAGGAATCACTTATAAAGTATATGTCGATGGACAGGTGGAAAGTGGCTTTGAAAACCCTTTCCCTAAGGTGGATTGAAGAATGGAGCTTGCTTGCTCTTTAAGAAAGAGGCTTGGTCCACTAGGGGTGAGGGATGAGGATTGGAGGATTGAGGTAGAAAGAATAGGCTTATGTATGAGGTTCTCAACGCCTAAAATCCTTGGGAATTTGGATTCGTGAATGGCCTTTAACAAATGATCTTTGATGAGAAGCGGGACCACACAGGGCCAAGTGGACCCAGTCCAGGTTCGGGGATCGAATATAGCAACCAACAACGTTCCTACCCTGGACAAGGTGAAGGGAAAAGATCAGAAAGAATATTCACTTCAAAAGGTTAAATTGATCCTATTGAGGTCTACCCTTGGGGATGCCTAGGCAAATTTCGATCCTAGAGCTAGGGCTCAGGATTCTTGGAGATTCTACCGTTAGAATGGCTTGAAAATTTGTGGAGAGGGAGGGGACCCACTGGCACTGTAGCCTAGGAAAGATTGAAAATTTTCCTTGGGTCAATTCCTGGGAAATTGATGCCTTGGTGACCCTTGAGGGGTAGACATAGGAAAAAGGTAAAAGAAGTGGAAAATTATGATAAAATGATCACCCTTCTATGGATCAGTGCAAAGTTCAGTTGGGGAGATGGAGTCAAGGATGATTAATGAGTAAGAACTTGGTTTCCTAGTCAAGGAGGCTTGAAAAATCAACTTCGTCCAATATTGGTGTAGATAAGATAAGATAAGATAATTTTATTAATGTCCAACAAATGACCACAAAAAGGTCAATGGGACTGCTGGTTACAATGATTACAACATGCCTAGCCGATGGACCAAAGGGTCCCCTTTCAATATAAAACCAGGAAATACAAATTAAAGAGTGTATATGTAAAGTAAAAGCTAGATGACTACAACATCTTGACAATGAGCTGTGAAGAAGAAGTCCTGGAGGAGAAAGAGGAGTCTCCTGAAGGGGGGGGAAGACTCCTACTCCTAACATCCGAGGCCGATAGAAGAAGACTGAAAGAAGCTTGTCAAAGTCTATTGCCCTGAGGAGGAATTGGGCTGCTGCAGTTGTCCTCTGGGGGATTTGGGGCGTCTCCTAGAGAGGGGGGGGGTTTGGTCTTGGAGTGTTGAAGAATAAGAGACTTTCAAGCATTTATACTTCCAACAAAGAGTGCAAGATTATCGATAAAATATATCTGTAGGACATCTCATTCATATGACATTTGCCCATACATTAAAATTTGCTAAAACATGCTCAATTCCACATGACATTCATGCAACAACTAGCCCTAGTTATAGCGTAAATCATCAGTATGCAGCAACAACAATAATAACATCAAAAAAATCACTTACAATGCCATAGAGTATATCCAACCGGCAACTCGTTGCAATAACAAAGCTCCAAGAGAAGAAAAATAACCCAAATCCATACATCAAAATTCATCCATCTCCAAAAAGCTCCTCCAATGAAAAAGTACAAATTCTCTAAGAGAGAGATATCCAATCCAAAATGTGATGATGAAAATGAATGGAGCTAACATCAATATATAGGCTCCTAAGGAGCTCGAATTAGCCTAAAGCCCCTAATAGCTCTAATAGTAAAATAATGTGAAAATAACATCCCTATTGGTGACAAGCCCACCAATTTTGCTCATAAGTGTAAAAATAAACCACACAAGGGCCAAATAATGACATGTACATGTTGTAGGGCCCTCCAAGAGGCCTAGTAAAATCTTGAAGTGCCATAATGAGGAATAAATCCCTCAGAATATGATGGACAAGGGGGTGGCCCCTTGTTCTCCAAGTAGTAGACCTTTGGTGCTCCCAGTGGGTGTGGGGGTACATAAATGATCCCGTGGGTCTCCAAATGGATCGGAGATGCCTGTAGATGCTCCGTGAAGGCTCAAATGATGTAATAAATATCATCGGGTCCTCGTACAAGCCCTGAGGCACCCTCGAAGTGTGTGGTGCACTTGGGTTGTGTGGGCATGATGCATCTTCCTCGTCCAAGAGTGGATCTCTAGTAATCCCGGAACATCTGAAGGGGTCCATGAAGCACTGTCTGCTGCTGTGGAGGGCCATACCTCTTGACACACACCGTATGTGTGCCAATGTAGCCCTCGGGGGTCAAGATCCCGTATAGGGAGACCAAACCCAAATGGAAACCACCTACAATCCTACATAAGATCCAATGCACCCCCTAGGCTTCCGGTACAACTAGTCATTAAAATAATTGTGTAATAGTGTTTATAAACCATGGATAACAAAATGGGCACTTCATAATGGCATGCCCTTTCGTAGTGGGCTTTGGTTTGTGATAGTGTCTCCAGGCTCCAAAGGGGGTTAACCAAGCGCATTACTAGGTGGTTTCAACCTTTAAAGGGGATAGTATGTTCAAGGTACATCCCTCTATTGAGGGTGGAAAGTGATAAATAAGTCGAATGGAATAGGGAGTGAGAGGGGCAATCCTGGGTCATATATTGGGGCATAAGGGTAGCTAGATGAAGGGAAGCCCACACCTGTGTATATAATGTGTAGGAGGGAGCAATCGTGGTACATGAGGTTCTCGACCTTCATTTTTCCACCCTTATATGCCTTTTTCCTTTTATGAATTTTCTTTAAGTAACTGCTTGGGGCTCAAAGAGATAAGAGCATGATGTGTAAGATGTACAATGATTACCCCCTTTTAGGTACGGTGGTTCATTGCCCTCCAGGGGTTGGGACAATCATGGGTTCTTGAATGATAAAGGAGGCTCATCTAGGGCCTATGGAACTAGTGTGATGGCCATGGATTGGGGTAGAGCTCATGTGTTGGATTTTGCCCACGTGCTAAATATTTTTGTCCTGACCATCTTTTGCATTTTGTGCTACAATTTCCTGTTAAATGTGGCTAATTTTGCTTTTTCTTTTTCTTTTAGCTGCATCAACCTCCAGGGCATCGTTCTAGGCCTGACCCAAAGTGGGGGCAAGGGGATAGGGATGGTGGCCCTATGTGGACCCAGAATGACAATGTGGACCCAGGTGGGATAAATGATGAATGGGGATATAGTGAGTGGAAAGAGACTAATATATGCGGATAGGGTAGCGGGACCACGCACCCAAAGGCGGGGTTTCTCAAGTAGTACCACCCTAAAACCAAATGGTTAATAAAGGAGATCCCACGGGATAAGATCCAAAGGTAACACCCAAAAGAGATCAAGGGGACAAGATCACAAACTAAGCCCACTCTTTCCGCCAAATCCCCCCATCAATCCATACCCATAAGTATCCATGATAAGTAAACCCAATACTCAATTACCAAATGACAAGACATACCTTTAGATTCGAGAGGCCCACCTTCAAACATTCAATCAATATAGGTGCACGAGGGACCACATGGTTGGCTCATGTGGCAGAGAACTGGGACAATGAGCTAGTAGGAGGCTGCAAGGGGTTGCTGCCTACCGGCTGAGGTCCATCATGGAGAAAATTTCTCCTAGGGATATCTCCCACGAAGTGATGGGTAACATCTGGCTCCACTTGGGACGTGATCTCTCGAAGAAGTGGATGAGGCTACTCGAACGAGAGGTCATGAGAACTCCAACAATCTGTTGGTCATCGTAGACCTGTTATCTGCACATGTTAAAGATCATAGCCACAAGGGAGCATGTTTTTCATGGTGTCTAATGATCACCTGTGCTTAATGTTAGCCCATAAATCTGACAAGAAATAAAACATGCACATTTAATCTAAATGCAGTCTAATCTATCATGAGAAATATCACATGCGTTATTTCTAATGCAAAAATCATTATGCAATGCATCATACCCTAACATGCATATAGATATGCCACCACTAAGTGTAATCATAAAGCCAATGCAACCAACATATCATCATATCAATACCAATATACATATGCCTGCCATTATGATTACTCATGTAGCAAATCTCAAATTGAATGTGGTTGTAGTCACTTGGAGAATGAAATAGGTGGGAGGCAGGAGAATGTGATCCCCCTTCAAGATGAAAGGAAGCTCTAGGAAAATAAGTCAATCTATAAGTGTCGGGCTTTCCCTCCAAGTACAAAATGGTGGAATGAATGGTCACTCTCAAGAACTCTCTATCATGATCATTGCTCCTAATATTATGCTTTGTAGATGCCATGAGTTTGTGATGAGAGGGAAACGAAAGGTGAGGGAAAGAAGGAGTGCAACAACTAGGTTGCTCAAGGTAATGGTCGTATTGGAGAGGGGAGGTCATGGAGTGATCAAAACCCTGATGGTGCATCCAAGGAGGTAAAGTATTGTCAATGAGGGGTTCTCCCTAGACACTACACTCGGAAGGGGAAAAGGGCTCATAGATACTTGGGACCATATGACAAGGGGTGAGAGAATCACTTGTGGGAGACTCAAGATGATGCACAAGAGGAAAAGACAAAAGGGAAAGTGAAACATTATATTCAACATGTCTTTCTTCCTCCAAACCATAATCTAAAGGCTCAAGTGATTTGAATATAGAATCATAAGGAAGATAGGTGGGAGTCTTATCGATTTCGTCGTTACAAATACAAAGATTGAGTCTCCCATAAAAGGAGAATCAACTACTCCGAACTGCCCCTCCTCATGCAAAGGAAAATAATAATCCTCCTTCCCAAGGGTATCGATGGATATGTCATCGTAAGCAGTGGTCGAGAGAAAAGGAATATTGATTTCAACCTCATCCTCTTTGTCAGTATCATAAATGGGAGCACCATCGAATTGAGGCCCATCAATTTTCCATTTCTCCTTTTCGATGCTAAAATAATCTTCAATGTTGTCTTCCAAGGAGCTCATGGGATCACCTCCCTCAAGGTTCTCGAAAGGAGATTTGTCAAGAGTGACATCCTTAAGAGAGGTGAAGTCAGCCTCAACTTTACTTTCCATAGCCTCGTCATCCTCAACACACGTGCTTTCAGAATCATCCCATTCATCATGAAGACCAAACAAGGACTCATCTTTCCCATCTATATCTTCAAGGGTATCTTCATCTTGGTTAGTTGACCAGCGAGAGGACTCTTCTTCCCTCTTCTCTTGAAGCACAATAACTAAGGTATTTGTTACATGATTTTGGTAATATGCTTCAAGGAGGAGAGCATTAATAGGGTGCTCTTTATATTCATATTTAATCTTATGAAGCTTCACCTCTTCTTCGTGCAAATGAAAGAATACTTCATCAGAATCACATTCCCTTACTAACTCTCTGCATGACCTACTATATTCACCCATTCTTTCTTGCGTGATTTGTAGACTTAGAGGATCTAACTCTTCATCATCCTCGGAAGAGATATTGCCATTGTGTTCCACTGACATTTGCTCATTGTTCTTGCTTACACTTGAGCTTTCTTCAATGTCATCTAATTGATCATCCTCTGTGGGAATTTTTTTGTTGACTATAACATTCATCATTGATTAGGTCGGTTAGTATATTGAAAGCATAATTTAGGCGAGCAAAGTCAAAGAGACGACCAAGATCCGCCTCATAGAAACCCTTCATTATGTCAAGTTGCACTCGTTGTGACCTATAAAACCCGAGCATGTGTTGCATATCCAAACCTTCCAATACATTTTGATAAGATTGTGCATATTTTTCTGCATTCTTTTGTAGTTTCTGAATGTCTTGGTCATTGAGCTTTGCAAATGTAGGACCAAGATAAACCTTCATTTTTCGATAGCCCATTTTTTGTGATTTTGCATATTAAGATTAAGATGGAGTCGCTAGGGTGAAATGAAGTGCCTTGATAGATGCTTGCTTCACCCTACAAGCATTAACTTTGAAGTTCAATGAAGAACTAGGGCTTCATTCTTCCAATGGAGTCGCCAATAATGATATGTCGATATGTCGTAAGGGGAACAAAACACATGTCTCGTGTCCCCGACAACGATGCCAGAAATGTTACCACTCAAACTAGTAGGGGACCTAAGGGGTTTCCTAATAGGGCAACTACTAAGCCAATGGCAACGCTGGAGGCTTAGCCCACTGTCACCACGGCTAAGACTCCCTACTCTTACAGATTTTCATTGATGGGAGGAGTCTCGGTATTGTATGAATCACTTATAAAGTATATGTCGATGGATAGGTGGAAAGTGACCTTAAAAACCGTTTCCCCAAGGTGGATTGAAGAATGGAGCTTGCTTGCTCTTTAAGCAAGGGTCTTGGTCCACTAGGGGGAGGGATGAGGATTGGAGGATTGAGGTAGAATGAATATGCTTATGTATGAGGTTCTCAATCCCTAAAATCCTTGGGAACTTGGATTCCCGAATGGCGTTTGACAAATAATCTTTGATGAGAAGTGGGACCACACAGGGCCAAGTGGACCCAATCCAGTTTCGGGGATGGAATATAGCAACGAACAGTGTTCCTATCCTGGACAAGGCGAGGGAAAAGGATTAGAAAGAATATTCACTTCAAAAGGTTAAATTGATCCTATTGAGTTCTACCCTTGGGGATACCTAGGTAGATTTTGATCCTAGAGCTAGGGCTCAGGATTCTCGGAGATTCCACCATGAGAATGGCTTGAAAATTTGTGGAGAGGGAGGGGACCCACCAACGCAGTATCCTAGGGAAACTCGAAACTTTTCTTTGGGTCAATTCCCGAAAATTGATGCCCTAGGTAACCCTTGAGGGGTATACTTAGGAAAAAGGTAAAAAAAGTGGGAAATTATGGATAAAATGATCACCCTTCTATGGGTGGCTTAGTTCAGTTGGGGAGATGGAGTCAAGGATGATTAATGAGTAAGAACTTGGTTTCTTGGTCAAGGAGGCTTGAAAAATCAACTTCATCCACTATTGGTGTAGAGAGAAGAATAAGAGACTTTCAAGCATTTATACTTCCAGCAAAGAGTGCAAGCTTATCGAGAAAATATATCTCTAGGAAATTTCATTCATATGACATTGGCCCATACATTAAAACTTACAAATATGCTCAATTCCACATTACATTCATGCAACAACTAGCCCTAGTTATAACGCAAATCATCAGTATGTAGCAACACGAATAATAACATAAAAAAAACCACTTACAATGCCATAGAATATATCCAACCAACAACTCATTGCAATAACAAAGCTCTAAGAGAAGAAAAATAGCCCAAATCCATGCATCAAAATTCATGCATCTCCAAAAAGCTCCTCCAATGAAAATGTACGAATTCTCTAAGAGAGAGATATCCAATCCAAAATGTGATGATGAAAATGAATGGAGCTAACATCAATATATAGGCTCCTAAGGAGCTTGAATTAGCCTAAAGCCCCTAATAGCTCTAATAATAAAATAATGTGAAAATAACACCCCTATTGGTGACAAGCCCACCAATTTAGCTCTTAGGTGTAAAAATAAGTTACACAAGGGCCAATTAATGACGTGTACACGTTGTAGGGCCCTCCAAGAGGCCTAGTAACATCCTGAAGTGCCATAATGAGGAATAAATCCCTCAGAATATGATGCAAGCAGGTGGCCCCTTGTTCTCCAAGTAGTAGACCTGTGGTGCTCCCAGTGGGTGTGGGGGCACATAAATGATCCCATGGGTCTCCAAATGGATCAGAGATTCGAGTAGATGCTCTGTGAAGGCTTAAATGTTGTAATAAATGTCATCGAGTCCTCGTACAAGCCCTGGGGCACTTTCCAAGTGTGTGGTGCACTTGTGGGGCTGTGTGGGCATGATGCATCTTGCTTGTCCAAGAGTGGATCTCTAGTAATCCCTGAACATCTGAAGGGGTAAATGAAGCGCTATTTGTTGCTGTTGAGGCCCATACCTCTCGACAGACACCCTATGTGTGCCAGTGTAGCCCTGGGGGGTCAGGATCCCGTATAGGGAGACCAAACCCAAATGGAAACCACCTGCAATCCTGCATAAGATCCAATGTGCCCCCTAGGCTTCCAATACAACCAGTCATTAAAATAATCGTGTAATAGAATTTACAAACCATGGATGACAAAATGGGCACTTTAGAATGGCATGCCCTTCCGTAGTGGGCTTTGGCGCGTGCTAGTGTCTCCACGCTCCAAAGGGGGTTAACCAAGCACCTTATTAGGTGGTTTCGGTCTTTAAAGGGGATAGTATGTTCAAGGTACATTCCTTTAATGGGGGTGGCAAGTGATAAATAAGTGGAATGGAATAGAGAGTGAGAGGGGAAATCCTGGGTCACATATTGGGGCATAGGGGTAGCCAGATGAAGGGAAGCCCACACCTGGGTATATAATGTGTAGGAGGGAGCAATTTTGGTACATGAGGTGCTGACATTGATTTTTCCACCCTTCCTTATATGCCTTTGCCTTTTATGAATTTTCTTTAACTAACTGCTCAGGGCTCAAAGGGATAAGAGCATGATGTGTAAGATGTAGCAGTGATTAGCCCCTTTTATGTAGGGCAGTTCATTGCCATCCAGGGGTTGGGACAATCATGGGTTCCTGAATGATAAAGGAGGCTCATCTAGGGCCTATGGAACTAGGGTTATGGCCATGGATTGTGGTAGAGCTCATGTGTTGGTTTTTTCCCACGTGTTAATTATTTTTGTCTCGATCATCTTTTGCATTGCGTGGTACAATTTCTTGTTAAATGTGGCCAATTATGCTTTTTCTTTTTCTTTTAGCTGCATCAACCTTTGGGGCATCTCTCCAGGGCTGACCCAAAGTGGGGGCAAGGGGATAGGGAAGTTGGCCCTATGTGGACCCAGAATGGCAATGTGGACCCAGGTGGGATAAATGATGAATGGGGATATAGTGAGTGGAAAGAGAGTAATATATGCGGATAGGGTTGCGGGACCACGCACCCTATGTCGGGGTTTCTCAAGTAGTACAACCCTAAAACCAAATGGTCAATAAATGAGATCCTATGGGACTAAGATCCAAAGTAACACCCAAAAGAGATCAAGGGGACAAGATCACAAACTAAGCCCACTCTTTCCCCCAAATCCCCCCATCAATTTATAACCATAAGTATCCATGATAAGTAAATCCAATACTCAATTACCAAATGACAAGACATACCTTTAGATTCGGGAGGCCCACCTTCAAACATACGATCAATACAGGTGGGTGAGGGACCACATGGCTGGCTTAGGTGGTAGAGAAATTGTATAATGAGCTTGTAGGAGGCTGCAAGTGGCTACTGGCTATCGACTGAGGTCCATCATAGAGAAAAATTTCTCATGGGGATATCACCCACGAAGTGGTGGGTAACACACTCGATAGGCAATATTATATAGAAAATTTGCATTATTCTCAATTTAACTAATTTCATTACAGATGGAACTGATCTATGTCACCTAGAAGGAAATAACATCTCTGTATATAGATTTATGAGCAGGATGGATTTTTTGCATGCATGATGTGCATACTGTTACCGCTCAAACTAGCAGGAGTCCTATAGAGCAACTACTAGGTCAAGGGCAACAATCGAGCGATAGTCCTTTGTCACCTCAACTAAGGCGCCCTGCTCTTTACCAACTTTCACCGATGGGAGGAGACCCGGTATAATAAGGATCACAAAGATGAATGGATCAATGATAGGATGAAAAAGTGATCCTAGAAGCCTATTCACAAGAGGCTCAAATATATGGCTAGCTTGCTTGGAAAGCAAGATGAAAGGCTCTCTAGGAAGGGCTTTAGGAAAATTCCATGGGCTAGGGTTTGAGTATATGACTTGTCAAGGGGATTCCTAGGCCCTAAAATCCTTGTGGAAACTTGGATTCCAAGTAGTCTTTGTGGAATTATCTTCAAAAGGTTATGGGACCACACGGGACCAAGTGGACCCAGAATTAGGTCAAGGGGATGGAATTGATCAACCAAGGGTGTGCTTGACCTAGTTGATGGGGAGAAAGGGATTAAAAGAGAAATTTTCTTTGAATTTGATGCAATAATCTCGATGAGGTCACTAGCCAAGGGAAACAAAGGGCAAGAATCAATCTCGAAGCTAGGACTTTAAATATCTCAAGGTCCCACCATCAGAATGGCTTCAAATTTGGAGGGCTCCTAGGAGACACAACAACGCAGTAGAGGCTAGAAGAGAAAGGGAAAGGTGATAAAGAATATGTTTTGATGATCACCTATGGAGGACCAATGCCTAATTCTTTTTTTGGAAATGGAATCAAGGATGTTTCAATGATTTGGAATGGATTCACTTAGTCAAGGAGGCCTTTAAAATAATTTCGCATAGTAATTAGGGCATGGACAATTACTTCAAGGTATTTACACTTCGATATGCAATATGTGATGACTTATCAAGATAAAATTTCAACAAAATCTAGGAACAGTCACTTATTCAAACATGTCCCATGACATGATGCAACGCTAACAAAGTTCATTACCATTTCACACAAGGAAAGGAGCAAATTTTAGCTAGTATATTGAAATTCCTTGACTTATCAAGATAAAATTTCAACAAAATCTAGGAACAGTCACTTATTCAAACATGTCCCATGACATGATGCAACGCTATAAAGAGACAAATTTCCACCATTTCACACAAGGAAAGGAGCAAATTTCAGCCTAGTATAGCGAAATTGCCCAACGACATGCATGTGACATAAAAAGAGTGGCAAAATAGCATTAAAAGGTACTTACATGTGAGAACAAGTATATCCAATCATCATCACATGCCAATATAGAAGCTCCAAGACAAAATGAAAAGATCTAAACATCAAAATTCATCCATCCATCCAATTTTGTCCTCCAAAAGGAATAGCAAAAATATCCCAAGAGATAATGATCCAATCCAAGTGATGATGATACAAATGATTCACCTCGCTTCTATTTATACACTTCCTAATGAATTTTGTTTAGCTAATTAGGCCTAATTTAGCCCCTAGAATAAAATAATGTGTAAATAACAATAAATTTTGGTGACAAGCCCACTAAATAGCTCAATAATACATGAGTACTCCTCTCAAGTGGGTCAAATGATCAAGAGAGTGAGTCGTTGGGCCTTTGAGGAGGCCTTATGAAGTTCGAAGGGTGCCATAAAGTAGAAATGGGCTCCCATCATAATGGACAAGGAGGTGGCCCCTTGTTTTACAAGCAAAAACCTGTGGTGTTCCCAAGTGGGTGTGGGGGCACAAAGTCATCCTCATGGCTCTCCAAATGGATTAGAAGTGCGTGTAGACCATCTGTAAGGGCTGAAATGATGACTTAAGCCCTGCCTCTACAACGGGGGAACTATCCTCTAGACCCTGGAACATCTGCCAAGTGTATGGTGCATCTATGGAGCCGTCTGGGCATGGTGAAGTAAGTGCATCATCCTCATCCTTAGGTGGAATAGGAGCAATCAAAGAATGTTGTTGGAGATTCATGAAGTAATCTGTAATATTCCCAATTAGCCTTGCTAATTGGAATATTTCATTTTTGCTTTATTTTGCCGCTTTAGTTAGAAATAATAAATAAAGTGAGAAATAAGAGGGGTCACCTCACTTTAGTCACCTCACTTTATAAATAAAGTGTTTTTCCTAGTTGATTGACGTTATAACTTAGAGAGGGGGGCCTTGGGGGTCCACATGAGTATGATGGGGAGGCATCAGGCTGACCCAAGGTTAACTGCGCAGGCCAAGGAGAGTGAAGGACGCAGTTAAGGTTTTGGAGGGAGTTTAGCACTATAAAAGGTGGGGTTCTCACCTCATTTGGACATGCATCATTTGATATTATTATTGAGAGCTAGACTTCTGTCTGCTTCAGCACGCCGGTTGTTTAGTCGGTCTGCAGCACTGTTTAGTGCAACCGAGTGTCTCCGGTCGGAGATCTCACCCTTAGCCTCGAGGGACTTCGAGTGCCTGCCCTGGTAAGGTTATTTCTGGTTTCACCCTTAGCTTCGGGGGACTTCGAGTGCCCGCCCTAGTAAGGTTTGTTCTGAGTACACTTTTCAGTTTCAGCAGCAAGGTAACAGCAGTTTCTGGTGCAGATCTGGGAAGAGAAGAAGCCCTCTTGTGGCTGCGCAGTTCAGGAGAGGAAGGACGTTGTTTCTGCAGGAGGGAGGACGCTGATCAGGCCGGGAGAGTGAGGACGTTGTTCCAGGGAGGACGCAGTCCAGATCTGAGCAGGGAAAACGCTGTCCAAGAGGAGGAAGGACGCAGTTCAGCTTGAGGAGTGAGGACGCTGTCCAATCTTGAGGGGAAAGACGCAGATCTGAAGGCCATTGATAGATCCAGTCTTGGAGAGGGTAGATCTGAGCAGATATTTGCAGATCCAGTCTTGTATGTTGCAGATCTGAAGGTATAGCACTAGATCCAGCTTGGGAGATTACAGATCTGAGGAGATATTGGCAGATTTAGCCTAGATCTGAAGAGATAACATCAGATCCAGCCTTGGAGGCTGCAGATCTGAAGACATATTGTCAGATCCAGCATAGATCTGGAGGTTTGGTAGCAGATCTGATCTAGGAGGACGCAGATCAGGAGGGATAGGACGCAGATCCGATTTGAGGCTTCAGATCCAGCAGATCTGAGCATTCAGGAGGCAGATCCACCAGGTAGGACGCTGATCTGGGGAGCAGGCTTATGTGAGAGGGCTCAACAGCGTTTTTCTAGCCTCCAGTAGCTGATCTATCTGTCTGGAGTTTTTGGTGCCTAGTGCTCCATCTGTTTCTGCGCTGTCACTAGCAGAGACAGCGTTTTTCATTGGTGAGGGTTTTGGAGTTGAGATCAGCTGTTTTCCAGTCTTCAGCCTTCAGAGCAGCTAGGACGCTGTCCTTGTTGCAGCCATTATTACGTGAAAGTTTTTCCCTTGCCTAGGGCAAGGATGGGTGCACTGATCACGATTTTCTTGTACTCCTCTTTATGTACTTCAGTTAATAAAAATAGCTCGAGTTTTAAGGAATTCTATGTGTTATTATTCGAGTGATGCGGTTCGGCATTGTATTCTCTTTAATACGCTGCGGCATATTTGTTTTTTGTGCGGATTTATTTCCTTTGGGGATATTACGGTGGTATCGGAAACATAGATCGGCTCGGCTGTGGTGCTAGCAGGTCCTATGACGTCCGAGGGATAACCCCTACAGAGTCTCTTCGGATGATTCGATCCGGAAGGAACGAACGGCGGAATCAATGGAGGACATGATTGTGAAGTTGGCTGAGAAGATGGATACATTCATGCAGGATGTAACCAAGAGATTTGCAGCTGTAGAGGGAACACAGAGAGAACCCCCTAGGGTTTTCCAGGTGGGGGAAGGATCGGGCGTGTCTAGCTACATACCAGACGCTATTCCCATTGTGACAGCACAGAGGGTCGATTCCGCACCCACGCGACCCACTATGCCTACCTTTCCGGTAGAGGAAGAGGAGCCAACAGCACCAAGAGATGGGGGTCCATCTCAACATGCGGCTATGTTTGCAGATTGGCAGAGCATGGGACAGGCATTCATGGATGCTTTCCCTTTTGATCGCTATATCCAGTTCCGATGTGGCGGCAAGTCTTATGAGCAGGAGCGAAACAAGGGACGTGGCTCCCACCGTGATAGTCACCGTGCAGCGAGAAAATTTCATTTGCCGATGTTTGATGGTTCACAGAAGACTACGGCAAAGTCTTGGGTGGAGAAACTAGACCTCTATTTTCAGCTTAACCAGATGCCAGAGAGGGAGGCCATTAAGATGGCTGCATTACATCTAGAGGGTGAGGCCCAAAACTGGTGGTTTCATGGGTTGACAACACTGGGACATTCCGCAGTGACGACATATGCTGAGTTCACCAGGAGAGTGGTGGAACGTTTTGACAGGAAGGACCCGGATCAGCCTTTCCTCGAGCTGACCAAGCTCAGACAGACGGGGAGTGCAAAGGCTTACATCTCAGACTTCTTGAGGGTTTCAGTGATGGTACCTGACTTATCAACAACTCGGATGATCACGATGTTTGTGGGGGGGCTGTCAGAACCACTTCGTGGCCTAGTCCGGTCGAACAAACCGGCTACACTACAGGATGCTGTCAGTAGGGCCCGTGACCTACAAGATGTCTTGCCTAGGGCTCGGCCACCTTACCCCCAGAGACAGGCTTTCCAGCCCAAGGGTAAGGACACGAGGGTTCCGCCTCCCAAGGCGAATCCAGGACGAGGACAGTATGATGATGAGGCCAGGAGAGAGCTGAGACGGAAGCGATTATGCTTCACCTGCCAAGAGCCGTGGGCACCGGGACACAAGTGTACGGCAGGGAAGGCACATTTCATAGAGGTCTTCTCCGAGAGCAGCGGAGAAGAGGATGAGGGGGATGATGAGGAGACAGGAGGATGTTATGCAGCGCAGAGTACCTTACCGTCTCCACCACCCGATGCAGGTGGGGCTCCATTCGCACCTACCGGGGGAGCTCTAGCAGCGTTACGAGGAGTCCCCAAGTATCTGACATTGCGCGTGCGTGGGACAGTGCGCGGACAGAGAGTTTCGGTCTTAGTCGACAGTGGGGCTACCCACAACTTCATTGATGCCCAGATGGTTGCACGGAGAGGCATACCGACGGAGGGCTTTGATGGGTTTTCCGTTTTGGTTCCAGGAGATCAGACCATGGCTTGTGCTCGATATGTACCCGAGTTATCAGTGACGATGGGCACCTATACATTGACCGATCACTTCTTTGTGGTGGACATTCCGGACACCAATGTGATATTGGGAGTTCAGTGGCTTATTACTCTGGGAAAGGTCACCACTGATTGGAAGGCCCTGGAGATGGAGTGGGATGATCCCAAGACGGGAAGGCATGAGAAGATCCGAGGGCAGAACACATATCCACCCCAGACAGTATCGGCGCACAGCATGGAGGCGACATTCCGCAAGGGAGATATAGAGTGGGCGGTCGAGTTGCGGGCTTCAGAGGCAGTAGATACAGGACGGACGGTGCACCCTGATCTACAGACTCTTCTCGACAGATATGCAGTAGTTTTTGGAGATATTCCGCCAGGACAGCCACCGGATCGGGGGTTTGAGCACACGATCGAGCTGGAGCAGGGGATACAGGCGGTAATCACCACACCATATAGGCATCCCAAAGCCTATCGGGATGAGATAGAACGGGCCATTCAGGAGCTGCTGGCCCTTGGGCACATTCGACCCAGCACCAGTCCTTTCGCTTCTTCAGTAGTGCTGGTGAAGAAGAAGGACGGCACATTACGCATGTGCATTGATTATAGGGCTTTGAATAAAAAGACCCTGAAGAACAGGTACCCCATTCCCAGGATCGATGAGTTGATGGATGAGTTGAGAGGAGCACGGTTCTTCTCAAAGATTGATTTGAGGTCCGGGTACCATCAGATACGCATGAGGGAACAGGACATTCCCAAGACTGCTTTCAGGTGTCACTATGGGCACTTTGAGTTTCTGGTCATGCCATTTGGGCTCACCAATGCACCTGCTACTTTCCAGTCTTGCATGAACCATATTTTCAGGGATCATTTGAGGAAGTTCGTGCTGGTTTTCTTTGATGATATCCTCATATACAGCAGGACCTGGGAGGAGCACCTCCAGCACATTGAGACGGTCTTGCACATTCTGGAGGAGCAGCAGTTCTTTGCCAAGCTCTCCAAGTGCGAGTTTGGATTGACGGAGATGCTGTATTTGGGACACATCATAGGTGTGGACGGGGTGAGAGTCCACGAGGAGAAGATCCGGGCTATCAGGAACTGGCCAGAGCCGCGGAATGTGACAGAACTTAGAGGGTTCATTGGTATCTGTACTTACTACAGGAAGTTCGTCAAGGGCTTCTCACAGCTTGCTGCACCCCTCACGGAGCTGACGAGGAAGGGGGCATTCAGTTGGACGGATGCCGCCCAGCGAGCTTTTGATAAGCTCAAGGAGGTGATGAGTAGTTGTCCCGTGTTGGCATTGCCGGATTTTACTCAGCCCTTTGTCCTGGAGTGCGATGCATCAGGAGAAGGCATTGGGGCAGTTTTGATGCAGGAGGGTCATCCGATTGCGTTCGAGAGCCGGAAGCTCCTTCCACACGAGAGGCTTTATCCCATCTATGACAAGGAGATGCTGGCCATCATGCATGCATTGGCCAAATTCCGGCAGTACCTGGTAGGTGGCAGATTCAGGGTGAGGACGGATCATAACAGCCTGAAGTACTTTCTGGAGCAGAAGCAGTTGCAGGAGAGGCAGCAGAAGTGGATCAGCAAGATCCAGGCTTACGACTTTGACATAGAGTATGTCAAGGGGAAAAATAACGTGGTAGCAGATGCCCTTTCCCGTAGACCAGCCACGTTATCACTCATGAGCTTGGACGCTGATTGGAAGGCTCGACTATTGGTTGAGTATTCCAAAGATAGATTTGCATGTGAGGTGCTGGATGGACAGGTAGCAGATAGCAGATACAGGGTGGCCGATGAGGTCATCTATTACAGGGATAGGATCTTCTTGACTGAGGGATCTCAGCTCAAGGAGAAGATACTCCATGCCTCTCATGATTCACCATTGGCGGGCCATCGGGGGTTCACCAAGATGTACAGGGCCATCCGGGAGAGATTTGCCTGGAAGGGCCTCAAGGAGGACGTACTCCAGCATGTTCGGGAGTGTGAGGTTTGCCAGCGGAACAAAGGGGAGATGAACCATCCTGCGGGGTTGTTGCAGTCGCTTCCCATTCCAGAGGGGAAGTGGGAGAGTGTTTCGATGGACTTCATCACGGGGTTGCCCACAGTGCAGGGCAAGGACTGCATCTTCGTAGTAGTTGACCGGCTAACGAAGTATGCTCATTTTTTCGCCATTTCGGCGCATTATACAGCGGCACAGGTGGCAGAGCTGTTTTTCCGGGAGGTTTTCAGATTGCATGGTCTACCTAAGACCATTGTTAGTGACAGGGACAGCCGTTTTATGGGTGGTTTTTGGCAGGAGCTCTTTCGACTAGTGGGTACTGAGTTGACACCGAGCACTAGTTATCATCCCCAAACGGACGGGCAGACGGAGATAGTTAACAAGTGGCTGGAGGGCTACTTGCGTAACTACGTCAGTGGGCAGCAGAGAGCATGGCTGAAATGGCTACATCTGGGCGAGTACTGCTACAACACAACCCACCACATGTCCATTGGCATGACACCTTTCTATGCGTTGTATGGATACCATTCCCTATCTTTTGTGGACATGATGTTTGGTGTTAGCAGGGCTCCGCGAGCCAAATTATGGATCCAAGAGAGCCAAGACATCCTCCGGGCTCTCAAGGACAACATAGCCACAGCACAAAATCAGCAGAAATTGTATGCAGATAAGGGTCGAGTGGAGAGACACTTTGAGGTAGGGGACCTAGTCTACCTACGGTTACAGCCATACCGACAGTCTTCACTCAAACAGAAGGGGGCAAAGAAGCTTAAGCCCCGCTTTTATGGACCGTACAGGGTGATACGTAGGATCGGGCAGGTTGCATATGAGTTGGAACTACCCCAAGGCAGCCGGATTCATAACATCTTCCATGTATCATGCCTGAAGAAAGCATTGGGCCAGCACGTGACAGTCACCGGGGAACTACCACCGACAGATGATGAGGGGCACTTGGTGTTACAGCCGGAGGCCATTATTGACACCAGGGAGAGACAGCTGCGGAGCAGGAAGATCAGGGAGTTCTTGGTAATATGGAAGAATCTGCCGGATGAGGATGCCACTTGGGAGGATGAGAAGATCTTACAGCATCCATCTCTTCAGTTGCTTGAGGACAAGCAACGTTTTGCCGGGGGAGACTGTAATATTCCCAATTAGCCTTGCTAATTGGAATATTTCATTTTTTGCTTTATTTTGCCGCTTTAGTTAGAAATAATAAATAAAGTGAGAAATAAGAGGGGTCACCTCACTTTAGTCACCTCACTTTATAATAAAGTGTTCTTTTCCTAGTAGATTGACGTTGTAACTTAGAGAGGGGGCCTTGGGGGTCCACATAAGTATGATGGGGGAGGCATCAGGCTGACCCAAGGTAAACTGCGCAGGTCAAAGGAGAGTTAGTTTTGGAGGGAGTTTTGGCATTATAAAAGGAGAGGTTCTCACCTCATTTGGATCACTCATGATTTGATATTATTATTGAGAGCTAGACTTCTGTCTGCTTCAGCACGCCGGTTGTTTAGTTGGTCTGCAGCACTGTTTAGTGCACGAGTGTCTCCGGTCGGAGATCTCACCCTTAGCCTCGGGGGACTTCGAGTGCCTGCCCTGGTAAGGTTATTTCTGGTTTCACCCTTAGCTTCGGGGGACTTCGAGTGCCTGCCCTAGTAAGGTTTGTTCCGAGTACACTTTTCAGTTTCAGCAGCAAGGTAGCAGCAGTTTCTGGTGCAGATTTGGGGAGAGAAGAAGCCCTCTTGTGGCTGCGCAGTTCAGGAGAGGAAGGACGCTGTTTCTGCAGGAGGAAGGACGCTGATCAGGCCGGGAGAGTGAGGACGCTGTTCCAGGGAGGACGCAGTCCAGATCTGAGCAGGGAAAACGCTATCCAAGGGGAGGAAGGACGCAGTTCAGCTTGAGGAGTGAGGACGCTGTCCAATCTTGAGGGGGAGGACGCAGATCTGAAGGCCATTGATAGATCCAGTCTTGGAGAGGGTAGATCTGAGCAGATAATTGCAGATCTAGTCTTGTATGTTGTAGATCTGAGGGTATAGCACTGGATCCAGCTTGGGAGATTGCAGATCTGAGGGGATATTGGCAGATCTAGCCTAGATCTGAAGAGATAACATCAGATCCAGCCTTGGAGGCTGCAGATCTGAAGACATATTGTCAGATCCAGCATAGATCTGAAGGTTTGGTAGCAGATCTGATCTAGGAGGACGCAGATCAGGAGGGATAGGACGCAGATCTGATTGGAGGCTTCAGATCCAGCAGATCTGAGTATTCAGGAGGCAGAACCACCAGGTAGGACGCTGATCTGGGGAGCAGGCTTATGTGAGAGGGCTCAACAGCGTTTTTCTAGCCTTCAGTAGCTGATCTACCTGTCTGGAGTTTTTGGTGCCTAGTGCTTCATCTATTTCTGCGCTGTCACTAGCAGAGACAGCGTTTTTCCTTGGTGAGGGTTTTGGAGTTGAGATCAGCTGTTTCCCAGTCTTCAGCCTTCAGAGCAGCTAGGACGCTGTCCTTGTTGCAGCCATTATTCTGTCTGAAAGGGTTTCCACTTGCCTAGGGCAAGGATAGGTGCACTTATTCTGATTTTCTTGTACTCCTCTTTATGTACTTTCAGATTAATAAAATGGCTCAGTTTTCTGGAATTCTATGTGTCATTATTCAGTGATCTGGTTCAGCATTGTATTCTCTTTATCTGTCTGGCATATTTCTGTTTATTACTGGTTATTTCCCTTTGGGGATATTACATAATCTTGGCTATGGTGGAGGCCCATGGCTCTCAACGCTCACTACAAGTGCCAATGTGGCCCTCTGGAGGGCTAGAACCCCGTATAGGGAGACCAAGCCCCAAATGGGAATCCACTTGCAATCCTACATAAGATCCAATGCATCCCCTTGCCCTCCAATACAACTAATCGTTAGAATAATCAAGTAATAATGGTTACAAGTCATTGGATCAATGGGGCACTTCATGGTGGCATTGCCTTCCATAGTGGGCTTTGGCAGGTACAAGTGTCTCCAAGCTCAATAGGGGGTTAGCCAAGTGTGAAAATTCTTGAAACTACTTAACAAAAATTTCTACTGCAGAAATCTGGTTTACTTCTCCTACTTGTGTTTTTACATTTAAAAGTTATTTTCAGAAATATTCAAAAAACAACAAAGTAAACACACTGCAGATTTACACATACATACTGTTGATATTTTGTGTAGTTGGGGTAGCATCGGGTGTGCTTTAGCCCTGGAACTTTGTGGAGGGGCTAAGAAACACATCACCTCCAAAACCCAGAAAGCGTTTGGAGAAATTTCATCTGGTGTTGAAGTTATTCAAATAATTAATTTTTTTAATGAGGACCCTAAGTCTAAACTTAGGAAATTAGAAAAATTAAAGTGAATTAATTAAACACGTGTTGAAATGTTCTAAGTGACGTGGATCAAGCAGTCTTTTAATATTAGCCGTTGATAAGAGATTTAATCACGATCGTTGATGTTGTCAATGAAAAAGTATAAGAGAAAGGCTTGAGGGTTAGTTGGAGACACACACAAGGAGGCAGAGCTGAGAAACTGAGCTGGAATTCTAGGGCAAGGTTTGCTAAGAATTTCCGAAGGAGTTTTCTGTAGCAAAGGGTAGTATTGGGTGAGGGGATGATTTGATCCCGGAGCCAAGAGTTAGCAAGAGGCAGAGGAGCAGCTTTCAAGGTCATCGCAGAGGAGCAAGGGCAGCAGTAGCAGCAGTGATGCAGCAGCTACGCAACACAGCTTTAGCCGCTACGCAGGCCCAGGAGGGGCAACACTGCAGCTTCAGAGGTCTTCCAGAGTTACGCAGAGGCCTCCAGTGGCAGCGTAAGGACTGCATCACCCACTATGGGGTTACGCAATTCCCTTTTGAGCAGCGCAAAGGCATGCAGAGCCTAGCAGGGCTGACGCTGGGGCTTCAGGGGTAGTGCTGGGGTTTCTAGGGCCAGAATTGCGTTGTTTTGTAAATCCTATGAGGGTGTGGATCAGTCAGAATCTTGGTCTCAGAACAACAAGTTAGCTGCAGATCTACTTTTTCTCTATCGGGTTAACCAGATTTGGTACCCAGATTTGTTGTACTCATATTCTACTTAATAATAATAAACCCTCATATCTGCTGCACCGGTTTTCTCGCATTGGGTTTTTTAGGGGACTTATGTCCAAAAATTTGTGTGTCACTTTGTTGAATGAGCGTAATATTCAGTAAATGATCTGCATGTGTGTAGGCTGTTAGTTGTGTTTACTTCGGTATTTTTTGAATATTTTTTTCTGAAAATAACTTGTATAACTTAATCACAAGTGGGTGAAGTAAACCATGATACTACAGTAGGATTTTTGCATAACTGTATTCAGGAATTTCACACATACAGATTAGGTACTAAAGAAATAAGCACACATGACAAAGGACACAAGATTTTTTGGACAAATGTCCTTGGAAAAATCCAATGCAGGAAAACCGATGCAACAACTCTTAGAGGGTTTTATTATTATGCAGACTTCTGAATACAATCAAGGGCACTAGACATGGTTTGCCCAAACAGAGAAAATCTTGGCAGATGTACCTCTATCTCCGAGAGACAAAAAATATGGCTGATTCAGCTGCGGATGAAGAACCCCACATGTGCCTACATAGTCACTATGTCACCCTTCAGTGTGGCTGCTTCACACCTTCTAGATTTGCTGAAAACGAGCCCTTTCTGGCCCATTGGAACCCCAGCGCTGCCTTTCCCAGCTCCGTGTCAGCCCTGCAACCCTGCACGAGCCTCTGCGCTGCTTTGGCTGGGCCTGCGTCACCCCTGTTGGGCCTACGCTGCCTCTGCGTCACCCTCTCTGGACTGTGTGAGGCTCTGCACTGCATCTGCGTGAGCCTAGCTGGACTGCGTCACCCTTGCTGGGTCTTTGTGCTGCTCTGGTATGGATTTGCCTCTCTGCCAATGTATTCTCGGCCTCAGATATGAAATCCCACTGCCGATCTACCCCTCATTGCACTGCAAGCTCACTCGAAAATTCTCAGCAAACTGCACCCCAGAATTTCGACTTAGCTCAAGTGCTGCGACTCTGTGTGTGTTCTCCAATTGACCCCAAGCCTTCCTTTAATAATTTTCTCGTTGAACAATCAACAACCATGATCTAATGTCTAATCAACAACTAAGATTAGAAAAGACTTGATCCTCGTCACTTAGAACATTCTCACCCACATGTTTAACTTAATTCCCTTTAATTATTTAATTTCCCTAAGTTAGACTTAGGGTCTCCATTTAAATAATTAATTATTGGAATAACTTAGGCTCTGGGTGGAATTTGCCCAAACGATTTTTGGGTCTTGGAGATCTCACGTGTTCTATCTCCTCCACAAAGTTTTGGAGCTAGAGCACATCTGATGCCACCCAAAATCTCAACACTCCCTCTTAGCGAGGAATGTGTTCTAACAACACTTCAACCCAGAAGCGTTACTTTGATCCATGGCATCGGTTCCGTGCATTGCTGATGCTCGACTTGCTGCCCCTAATCCATTACGCTGCTGCCTTCCCTACTGTTGCCCATGACTTTGCTAGTCACTGCCTCATCTGTACTGCAGCTTCCTCTCAAATGCTGCATCATGCTGCCCATATCACTTCCACTGCTAACTGGTGCACTGCAACTCAGTTGCTGAGAAGTAAGCAACTGAAGGACATCACCCAAAATACTGACAGACAAGTTAGTTTTGCTGCATCTCGATACTGAAGCACCCTCTACTGCTGAACTGCATTGACCTTCTGAGGCTCCGCGTTGGCTGCTGCTCTGCACTGCATAAGCACTGCCTCTGCGTTGCTGAAATCCCATCAGCCTCTGCATTGCTACTTCCACACTGTTGTTGCCTCTCCTCTGCGCTGCTCTGGTCTTTAGCGTCCTCACTACCATCGTGCCTCCATAATCCTCTGCACCAACTGACTCTAGTCATCTTGCTGCTGTCTTTAAGGGATCCCGTAGCTCGTATGTGATCCAAGAGTTTGGGCACCTCAAGGATCCTGCCCATCATCTGCAGTTCAAGAAAACTACAGATCAATGTTGCCCCACCTCTTCTCTTGCGGCACATAAGAAATCATAGCCACATCATCATCACTGCCATCATCCCCTTTAGTTGTCGTAGCCTTGGCATTTGAATCTTCCTTGCCCTCTTCTTTTGAGGACAAGTATTGGCGAAATGTCCTAATTCGCCACATTTGAAGCATCGAACCTTTGAGAGGTCCTTCTTCTTCCCTTGCTGCTGCCACTGTCCCTTAGATGCGAGAGCCACATCTTCCCCCTCCTCCTTCTTGACCTTGGTTCCTCCGTTGCTGCTGCCCATCTTGGACATTCTCCTGATCTCCTCTTGACGAAGAGTTGCCCACATGTCCACCCAATTTGGAAGTTGTGCTCTGCCCAAAATACTTTGGAAAAAGGTCTCCTAATCATTGGTGACTGCATTCAGGGCAGTCCTCACCATGAGACCATCATCAAGAGTTTCCCCCATAGCAACCAGCTGATCTCGAATTGCCTTCAATCCAATGAGGAAGGGGTCGATTTCCTCTCCCTTATGAATCTGAAATAGTCGCAGTTGATTCCCCAGAAGCATCTTCCTTTCGACAGAAGTACCTTGATACAATGTGGTCAAGGTCTTCCACATCTCATTTGCTGTATTCTTCTCAGCAACGTGTGGGACCACATGATCCTTTACCTCGTCCATTATCAAGCGCTTGGCCTTTGCTTGCGCTTCCTCATACTTCTTCAATGGATCAGCATCAACAGGAACATCTACAGCCTTTTCGGCATAATCTTTGATGCGATGTTCATCAAGGACCGAGAGGATTCTGGCCTTCTAGATGACAAAGTTAGATGCTCCATCTAACCTGTCTTGATCCCTCAATCCATGAGAGGCCATCTCTGCTCAACAATGTCGAAACAGATGCTCTTCTCCCTTCTTCTGTTGCTGCTCTCTGCAAAAGACCGGACCTGGGTTTCTTGGCGATAGAAACCCAATAGAGAATACGCTCCCTCTGACAAATGATTTCCTTTCCAGAAATCCTCCACCAATTCTGTCGAATCATCCCTCTCCAATCACTTCATTGATCGGATCTCAAACTTCTTGGCTAGAAAGTATGCTAAGGAACTGTTTCCCCTTACTTTGTCAACCCTGCTAGACACTGTTTTGCACCGGCAGAAACAATGCCCCACCAGCAACTTCGAAGATCAAAACTCCACCTCCAGCCACAACAACTAGCAGAACGTCACGCCCTTTCGAACTGCGTCACCCTCTTGGGCTTGCGTCAGCTCTGCGTGAGCTAGACAGGCTTTGTATCACCCTTCTGGGCCTGCATCAGCCTCTGCGTGAGCTAGACAGGCTTTGCGTCACCCCTGCTGGGTCTGCGTTGTCCCTCAGGTGCTGCGCTGCCTCTTTCGGGATATGTGTTGTTTCTGCTGCCTCCCTACAGCGACAAACTTCGTCCCTTTGCTGATGGCTTCAGCTCCCCTTGATCTGCAATAGCTCTGATACCATGTGAAAATTCCTGAAACTACTTAACATAAATTTCTACTGCAGAAAATTTGGTTTACTTCTCTTACTTGTGTTTTTACATTTACAAGTTATTTTCAGAAATATTCAAAAAACAAAGAAGTAAACACACTGCAGATCTACACATACATACAGATCAAGTACTGAAGAAATAAGCACACATGACAAAGGACACACAAGATTTTTCAGACAAATGTGCCCGGAAAAACCCAATGCGGGAAAACTGATGTGGCAGCTCTTAGAGGGTTTTATTATTATGCAGAATTTTGAATACAATCAAGGGCACCAAACATGGTTTGCCCAAACAGAGAAAATCTCGACAGATGTACCTCTATCTCTCGGAGACAGAAAATATGGCTGATTCAGCTGAGGATGAAGAACCCCACATGTGCCTACGCAGTCATTGTGTCACCCTTAAGTGGGGCTACTTCAGACCTTCTGGATCTACTGAAAACAAGCCCTTTCTGGCCCACTAGAACCCCAACGTTGCCTTTCCTAGTTCTGCGTCAACCCTCTAGCCCTGCGTGAGCCTCTGCGTTGCTCTGGCTAGGTCTGTGTCACCCCTGCTGGGCCTACGCTGCCTGTGCGTCACCCTCTCTGGACTACGTGAAGCTCTGTGTTGCCTCTGCGTGAGCCTGGTTGGACTGCGTCACCCTTGCTGGGTCTTTGCGCTGCTCTTGTACGGATATGCCTCTCTGCGAATGTATTCTCGGCCTCGGATCTGAAATTCCACTGCCGATCTGCCCCTCACTGCACTGCAAGCTCACTCGAAAATTCTCAGCAAATCACGCCCCAGAATTTCGACTTAGCTCAAGTGCTGCTACTCTGTGTGTGTTCTCCAACTGACCCCTAGCCTTCCTTTAATACTTTTCTCGTTGAACAATCAACAGTCGTGATCTAATCTCTAATCAACGACTAAGATTAGAAAAGACTTGATCCTCGTCACTTAGAACATTCTCACCCATATGTTTAAATTAATTCCCTTCAATTATTTAATTTCCCTAAGTTAGACTTAGGGTCTCCATTAAAAGAATTAATTATTGAAATAACTTAGGCTCTGGGTGGAATTTGTTAGGATATTCCGACACATAGGAAATAGTTAAGAATAACTTAGTCTAGTGTAGAGTTAGGTAAAGTGTGTTTCTTTACCATGTACATTTGTAACTTATAATCCGACGGTCACAATTTGTAGTGATCCGACGGTTATCTCTCACCTCGGTATTAACGGCACTTGATCATTGGTCGGACAATACTGTACTTCAAGAACACGATCATGAATGAGCTTTCCGATGAAGTGTATGTGGAGTTCAATGTGTTTCATACGCTGATGCTGAACTGGATCTTTACATAGCTGAATGGCACTCTGATTATCACACCAAAGTGTAGTTGGACGCTACTGATGAAGACCAAATTCAGACAGGATCTGACGAAGCCACATGGCTTCCTTCCTTGCTGGCTTCAACTGCACCACGATACTCTGCTTCTGCTGAAGAAAGGGAGATGGCACTTTGTTTCTTACAAGACCAAGTAATAGGTCCTGAACCAAGAGTGAATACATATCCTGTAGTGGACTTCCGATCATCAGGGTCACCAAACCAATCAGAATCAGTGAAACCAATCAACAAGGGAGATGCTCCCGCACTGTAATGAATCCAGAACTGAACTGTACCTCGAATATATCGAAGTATTCTTTTAGCTGCTTTCCAGTGACTTTCATGAGGTTGGTGCATAAACCGAGCGACAAGACCAACGGCAAAGGAAATGTTAGGACGGGTATGGGTTAGATACAAAAGTTTACCAACAAGTTGACGGTATAAGGTAGCATCAACTTCAGGGGTAGTACAGTTGACTGAAAGCTTGACTCCAGACTGAAAGGGAGAAGGGGCAGGCTTACAGTCTTCCATGTGAAAGTGGTGTAGAAGATCATAGGCATACTTGGACTGAGAGAGGGTAATGCCTTCCTTGGATTGCAAGACTTGAAGACCAAGGAAATAATGCAAGTGTCCTAAGTCTGTCATTTCAAACTTCTTTTTGAGGCTAGAATTCACATGGTTTATATAGTTTGGATCACTACCAGTAAGGATAAGATCATCAACATAAAGAACAAGGATGGTGAAGGAATTACCCACCATCTTGGTGTAGACAGTGTTGTCAGAATGACACCTAGAAAAGCCATTATCTAAGAGAAATCTATCCATTTTGGCATACCAAGCCCGAGGAGCTTGTTTGAGACCATAGAGAGACTAAGGCGACAAACAAGGTTGGAGTCTTTTTGGATAAAGCCAGGGGGTTGTTCCATGTAGATTTCTTCATGCAAATCTCCATGTAAGAAGGCAGATTTAACATCCATCTGATGGACTTCCCAGTTAAAGGAGGCAGCAAGGGAAAGAACAAGGCGGATAGAATTCTTTTTGGCAACAGGGGAGAAGGTTTCAGTATAGTCAATGCCTTCAACTTGTGAAAAACCTTTAGCGACAAGATGAGCTTTATGTCTATCCACTTTGCCATCTGGTCCAAACTTTGTTTTGTAAACCCATCTGCATCTGACAAGTTTTCTTCCTTTTGGAAGAGGAACAAGATCCCAAGTATTGTTTGCTAATAAGGAACGATACTCTTCATTCATAGCTTCATCCCCATCTGGATGACCGGAGGCTTCTTCAAAGGTTTCTGGATCAAGTTTTTTTGGAACTTGAGCCAATAAGGAAGAGGCTCTTTCGAACTAAGAACGTGTACGTCGTCGATCGACAGGGTCACCTGCAAGAGAACCTGCTGCATCCCGAGTAGAGCGGACCCATCTTGGAAGCGGTGGAGTATAAGGAACAATTTCACAAGATGGAGGAGGGTTGTCATCCTCGCTGTCATCATCTGAACTAGAAGGAATGCTATTAGAAATAGAAGAGAGAGAGAGAGGTGGCACATATGCCGAATCAGGCTCGCAGGCCAAAGGTGGCACACCCGCCGAACTAGGCTCACAGGCCGATATATTTTCATCAAACTTTACATCTCTTCTAATGATTATATTTTTGGATTTGGGTTGAAGAAGTCTATATCCTTTGACATCTTCAGAATATCCAACAAAAATACATTTTTCACTCTTAGGTTCTAAGGCTTTATGTTTCGCATCTGGAATATGGGCCCAAGCATCACTTCCAAAAAAACGAAAGTGACTTCAATCTGGTTTGATTGAGCTCCAAGCTTCTTCTAGAGTTATATTCTTTAAAACCTTAGTAGGAGTGCGATTTACTATGTAATTTTCACAGTTAATGGCTTCTGCCCAAAAATTTAGACCAAGTCCTTTAGATTGAAGCATACAATTAGCCATTTCTTTTAAGGTGCGATTCTTCGTTTCAGCTATACCATTTTGTTGTGGAATATATGGAACAGTATGTTGCAATTGAATGCCATGCTCAGTGCAGAAGTTGATAAATTTGTTGTTAACATATTCTCTGCCATTTTCTGATCTTAACTGAAGAATTTGATGTCCAGATTGTTTCTCAACAAAGGCCTTAAAGGCCAAGAACATGTTAAAAACTTCACTCTTGAGTTTTAAGAAATATACCCAAGTGCGTCTAGAAAAATCATCAATGAAAGTTAAGAAGTACTTGCAACCAGAGAAAGAAACAACAGGAAGTGGACCACATAAATCACTGTGCACAAGCTGCAAAGGGGCTGAAGCGTGCCAAGAGGCACGTTTGTCAAAACTATCTCGATGATGTTTTCCGAGTACACATCCGGAGCAAACACCATCTCGACAAGATACCATAGGAAGGTCCATCACCATATTTTCTTTACATAGAGTTTGAAGAGAGCGATAGTTTAAGTGACCAAATCGCTCATGCCAAAGTTTGCTCACATCATCATTATGAGCAACAAAAACAGAGGGAAGAGATGATGACCCAAAGTTGTCAAACTTAGACAACCTTGTGGAATCATCAGCAATGCCAGTAGCTAAAATATGTTTAGGATCTTTGAGGTCCTTGATTACAACATCATGAGGTGAGAATTCTACTATTTTCCCTTCACTTGAATGAGTTATCTGATAAACAGATAGAAGGTTGCATGACAAGGTAGGAACACATAGTACATCATTAAACTGACCATTATCTAGATGAATGGTTCCGGATCCTACAACACTAAGAGATCTATCATCACCAACATAAATATGTTTGGTGTTACAATCATTTAAAGAAGAAAACATGGATTTATTTTTAGCCATGTGGTAAGAAGCTCCAGAATCAATGACCCACTCATGAGAAGGAGAAGAAGAAGATACATTTAATGCATAACTAGATCTTGATGCTTGACAACCACAAGCAGAAAGTGCCATGCCTGAAGATGAAGGTGAAGAGTGCTCCAAATTGATGTTGTGCTTCTTCATTGCTGCTTCTAAGGCTTCCATCTTCTTAAAACATTTGGACTCTAAAAATGAGTCATCTGATTACAAAGTTGCAAATATTAGGAACGGTTGTTAAATTCTTAAGAGGATGTTAGGATATTGACACATAGGAGGAAATAGTTAAGAAATAACTTTAGTCTAGTGTAAGGGATTGATAAAATACTAACACCAACACCTGCATGTACATTCTATACTTTATAATCGCAGTGCGATTTGTAGTGAAATGGAGCGGATTATATCTCCACCTCACAATTAACGACACTTGATCAAGTGGCTTAACACTGGATTGGTCATGATCTCGAATTTAAGAGCATAGAAGGTCATTGTCATTAACCTTTTACTCGAGAAACCATCATGTAAACTTTTCTTTTATATTAATAAATTCCCTGAAGTGGTTGCATTGGCTCAGGGCGTGGACTGTTTCCCTCTTTGAGGGTTTTAACCACGTGATTATACTAGTGTACTGATTTGTGATCTGTTTGTGAGCGGTGACTTTTGGTTCTTGATCTACGGAACTTACCCTGTAAATTCCTACAGAATTTCCCCAAACGATTTCTGGGTCTATGAGATCTCATGTGTTCTAGACCCTCCTCAAAGTTTCAGAGCTAGAGCACATCCGATGCTACCCAAAATCTCAACACCAAGGACCCTATTAGGTGGTTTCAACCTCTAGAGGGGGTGACATGACTGTGGTTGATCCCTCAAATGGTAGGTGAAAAATGATATAATGATGGAATGAAGTGGGGATTAGGGAAAAATATCCATACCACATGAGAAGGAGCTGGGGTAGCTAAAATAAGGGAAGCTCGCATCAGGGTATATGAGTGTAGGAGGGAGCAAATCGTGGTACATGAGTTACCCTGACCTTTGTTTTTCCACCCTTCTTAATATGCATTTTGCCTTTTATTGATTTTTCTTCATAATTTCTTGGGGCTCTAGGGGATGAGACCATGATGTGTAATATGTAGCAGTGAATACCCCCTTAAGGTGGGTCGATTTATCGCCCACCAAGGGTTGGGACAATCATGGGTTCCTTAATGATAAAGGGGGTTCATCTAGGGCACATAGGAACCAGATTGATGGCCATGGATAAGGGGTAGAGCTTATGCTTGGCTTTTTCCCACGTGCTAAATTTGTATGTCCCAGCCATCTTTTGCATTTTGTGGTACATTTCTTGTTGAGAGGGGCCAAATTATGCTTTTTCTTTTCTTTTTAGCTTTATCAACCTTCAGGGCATCGTTCTCGGCCTGACCCAAGGTGTGGACAAGGGAAGGGGGAGGCTAACCCTATGTGGACCCGGATGGGAAAATAGATGAATGGGGCTAAAATGAGTGGAAAGGGAGTAATGTAAGTGGCATCGGGAAGTGGGACCACATGACCAAAATCAAGATTCCCATGTAGTGCCAACCCTGAAGCCAAATGGTCACTAAAGGAGATCCCACAGGACTAGGATAGAAGGGTAACTATGAAATCGGGCAGCAGAGACAAGAATGCAAGTCTAACCCACTCTTTCCGCCGAATCCCTCCACCAATCCATGCACAAAAGTGCCCATGACAAGTAAGGAAAATTATTCAACTATACCAATGAAAAGCCATACCTTTGGGGTCAGAAGGCTTCAAACATACATTCATGGAAGTGGTCAAGGGACAACATGGCTGGCTCAAGTGGCGGAGAAAATGGCACATCGAGCTATCTGGTGGCGACAAGGGGCTGCTGGCTGCCGACTGAGGACCATTTAGGAGAAAATTTTCTCCTATATACGCTACCCACAGGTGGTGGGTAACACATACAATTGTGTGGTTGGAAGTTTTGAATTTTTTGTCTTATTTTTTCTTACTTTATTGTCTTATTTGTTATTTCCTGGGGGCCATGCATTCCTAATTATTTTTACAGTATGGAAATTGCATTTTTGTACTGGAATCTTGTAGGAAGCATCTGGCAAAAAATCCCTAGATATTTTCATACAGGAAACTTCTGGCATTGTTTCTAGAGCTTTTCTAGGCATTTTGATAATCAAAAACATTTCCTTAAAGTAAACAAGCCCCATGTTAAATATTCCAGATACGTAGGAACCAAGGCAGTAGATGTTATGTCTTCACAAATGACCTGCTGTCAAATGTTATATGTAGAAAATATTAGTTTGTCTTTTGTTCTTATATGCATGGGAAGAGTATGACAAAATGGGGTCCCGTTGTCTTTAAGAAATAGATTATTTTCAGTGCTGTATCATGCTATCAATACTGTAGGACTTTAAGTTTCGTCATTTGTGTTTCCAGCATTTCTCACGAGGTGATGTGTGGAAGCTTCCAACTGGATCATATGAAGTTCTCAGTCATTTGAAGGATGCTGGAGGTTGTAGGCAACATAAACTTCCCAAGGCATTGTAGTTATTTACGTTTACTGGAATCATTGCATCTGTCTTATTAATGACATATTCTTGACATCAGTTGGGAATGCCTCTAATCAAGTGAGTTGCTGTTACAGTGAAGTTGGCTGTTGTTTCAAACTTCGACAATCGTTTGAGGCCAATCTTGGAAGAGTTGAATGTCGCAAAACTGTAATATTTTATTTCTCTGTTTCCACATGATCGCATCTTTAGTTTTCATTGTTGATAGCTTTAGTTTTATCTTTTACACGGTAGCAAAAATTGGTGGGGCAAAAAAATATTTGTCATTCTGTTGTTTATCATTTTCCCTTTATCCACAATAAAAAGAAACAGGTTATTTATTTATTTATTGTTCTAGTTATCAGAACACGTCCAACGCAAACAGTTTATTGAAACTTAACCTTATTTAAAACTACATTTCAAGTTTGACTTCAATATATTTCAGTCAACTCTGTTTGGGAACTCATTCCAATTCCATCAACTTGTACATTACCATTTCTCTTGTTGATGACATGCGACATGCAGGGAATAGAAAATCATTAGAGAAATTTTGAGGTAAACAAATATACCTTGAAACAAAAAATGTGCTATCAACATCTATTTAAAAAGAACCAATAGAGTTCAAGATGATGATGTCAACCATAAGGGCAAATAGTTTTGGAGGAAAAGAAATAAAACTACTTTTTTTAATCATGTTTTTGTATCATCTCCTTATATATTTATTCAAAACTTAAATGTAGAGTCTAGACACCTGTTGGATGCTGAATTAAAAACTCTGCATCCAACAAGCACTCACTGTTCATACTTTTGATAGATCCACAATCAGATAAACTAGAAATATACGAAAACATATTTTCTTCAAATGTTTTTTTCCTATTTATTTCTTGTTTATCTCAGCGTGCGTTCATAACAAATATGTAGAGTGGGTACTCATTCAATGTTCAATATAATTCTGCATCCACTGAGAGTTTATACTTGAAATTGTAGTAAACCTGTCAGGAAATAAGTCAAAAATACAATAAAAAGGGTAGTCTTATTTCTCTCCCTTTGAAAATTATTACCCTTGTTTTATTATTTATTATTTAACTCTCATTTTGTTATTTAATTGTTACTTATTATTTTTATTAGTGGGCTTATAGAATTTGGGTGCTTGCTTTAGTAATTGATCAAATCTTTGCATGAAGTACTTGACACTTTTATTCTCCATTTTCTTAGCCTCTTGGAATTTGGCAAGCAATTGCATTCCCTCCTTGACAGTTGCCTACCTTTGATTGAAAGCTTCACGAAATTGGTCCCAGTTCTTGATTCCTCTTAATGGCAAATTTAGGTACCAAGTCCTAGCATTATCTTCTAGGGAAAGGGAAAACAATCTCATGACGACACCCTGATCTTGGATATCTCTTCCACCTACATGCCAATAAAACAAACCAATGTGTTGCTCAATAGTGACTACATCATTCCAAGTGAATTTGGGCAACCACTCTTCATACTTATCATGCAATCTATGGGGTTATCCTTGAATAGCACTCATATCAAGTGGCTTGCAGACATTAGTGAGCCATGGCTTTCCCATTGTAGCTGAGGTAGAAGGGCTTCCAAAAAGGGATTTTACTACAAGACTTGTACTCGTACTCATATAAGACTCATCTGGCCATTATCTGGTCGACTCATATAAGACTCGGGAACGACCTGTATAAAACTTGTATAAGACTCGTCAAAATACAAAAAAAACTTAAAATATGGTAAATTTTAAGCACAAAAAAGAAACTAATGACAATTCCAATCCTTATAAGTTATAAAAACCACAATATATGCAATAATTCATAACATCATCTCATATCTATAAAAGTACAGGTCCTCAGCCAGCAATGTATGCAATTCTGATTGCCAGTCTTGGATTTCCATCAGGTTCTCTTCTATGTATGTAATTCTTCCAAGCCATTAATTCACAATTTTCTTCCCTCAAGCCTGTCAAATTAGCCTGGCTGTTTTCATTGCATTTCTACACAACTCTACTACTTCCTTTATATGGCATATGAACTCATTTCAGTCTGCACAATCTGTAAATATCACTGCTTCAGTGCTCAAATCGATGAGACGGTCTGGGTGATTGGTTATATTTTGAGCTTCAATTCCATCTTACTGCCCCTGCATTTCCGAGTTGTCTGGTTGTAAACTCATCCAGATCGCATTCACCCAATATTAAGGTAATTATGGTGAACAAGCAAGCTCATTATTGCAGGGAGATTCGAGATAGAGTTCTCACAAACAACTTGTGGTCTAGAGTTCCAATGATTTGGAATAGAAGGCTGCTTTTGATGTTAAAATTCACTCAACCCAGTAACTGCTTACCTCCTTCAATTATATCACATCATGCTGCATAAGCTAATGTGGCATTGCTAAAATTGCAACCTATGCTAGAATTTGCAAAAAATAACATTGTCTTGCAAATTAGCAAAAATAATATAGCTCCTTCAATTTCCCTTTTTATGGTACAAATATATGTAATTAACCTGGAAGTTTTCATTGACTTCCAATTCCAATTTTCCAACTTGGCTGTTTTATTTATGTAGTTAATCCCCATCTTGACACAATAGGTTTAACCCAATTTGTATATTCTGCAGCTCCATTCTTCTCAAGCATGGCTATATGGCTTGGGAAATTTGTTCCTTTCATTTCACTTTCATTCCAGCCAGTTGCCTTCTTGTTTTCCCAACCATTCTCTTCCTTTCACATCAAACAACTAGGAGTGGAATGCTCCTTGCTTAAACCTTTTCCACTATCCCATCCTGCAGTTACCAATGTCAGTTTGTAATGATTAGGTAACCGAGGTTCAACAGTATAATTGTCGACAACATTACAAGTATGTGTATAGCTGCAAGAGCCACAAACATAATACCCAAGTCCAAATGGCCTTTCTTTCTCTTGAATCTCAGTTGCATGACTCTTAATATCAAATGGAGTCAGTGTCTCTTGAGCTCTATCTGGAAGCTTTTCAGTGTCCAGATTTTCTGATTCAGAGTCAACTCTGTTTGGCAAATCAACATCTAATAGCTGTTCTGTGTTACAATCGATCACATCAATGTATATGTTGGGGTCAGGGGGAGGAAAGTGACAAGAATGCCCATTATATTTGGCCCAATATCTTTCCTTGGCAAGGTGAAAAGCCTCTTCGCCTGTTTATAAAGCATTTTCTTCCCTCCAAATTCGCTTTTCCTTCACCTCATTTCCAAAAAATAAATGAAAAATAAAAAAATGAGAAAAAAATTGCCTTTTGAGGTTCGACGAGTCTTATAGGGGTCTAATGCAGGTCTTATAAAAAACCCGCGAGTCTTATACAAGTAGCCGGGTCTTATGCAAGTTTGCCCGGGTAAGGGTATTAATCGCGTGTTCTATGCGAGTGACCCGACTCGCTATAGAACCCGCAAAGACCTACGGGTACTTGCGGGTCTTATGCGGATTGCGCTTTACTGGGAGTAACAATTTTCTTAGGAATAGTCTTCTTTCTAGGAGGAATGACTATTCTCCTAGGCCTGCTACTAGAATCAATTGTATGGGAATAAGACTTGGGAGTCGTCATATGAGAAATTTTAGTTTTTCTTTGGGATATTCTCATATAAAAGGATTGAAGCATAGAATTCAGATCATGAGGAGAAGGACTCAACTCCTTGTTGAAATTCTATGGCAAGTGTAGTAGCATACAATTTTTTGATTTGATAATTACTGACCACTTGAGACTCAACCAAATTCTGCGACAAGACACATGATCTAGTATGAAAAATACATAGACTCAATAAACACTAAGACTCACCTAAGACTCCGTCAATGAGTTCCACCCTAGCTTTGGGGTATATCTGGGAGAAAAACTCTGGCAATTATCTGTGTTTACAAACACATAATTTGGGGAGTTTAAAAAACTCCTTAGAGTGAAACCCTTTGAGAAGAATCATAGGCTTGTTGTTAGACTTGAGCAAATCAGACCAGCAAGCTATTTTTGTTAAGACAATTCCAAATTTGCTATGAAAAGCTAGCAAACACAATAGAGATTAAGCTCTTAAGGGATGAGTTTTACTTCTTATACTTATTAGGCTTATTTGGAGGTATTTTTAGGCTAGTTTAGAGTGATTATCACTTGATTATGCCATTGTTATATATTAGCTTCAGATCTGATATGTTATAACAGTCAACAAAAGAGAGGAAGGGAGAGAGAATCAAACCCTCTAGGCCTAGCGGCTAGGCTAGTTGAGCACAAATGGCAATTGCAAACCCCAAACTTGATGTATGGCCTTTGGAACTCCTACAAAACAATAAACTAGCTTGAAAAACCCCAATTTTAAGATTATTCTGCAAGGCTAGCGGCTAGGGATTGTGAATCAGTGTTTCTTTTCAATTGCTAATTTTACCAGTTAGATCACCTATATTTAGAATACAAAATGAACAATAAGAATAAATGCTTTTATTAATTTCTTCTTTACAATAAATCAAGTACAATATATGTAGGGCTCCAACCCTAGATGAAAACACCAATCTTCAATCTCCTAGGCTCCAACCTGTATTTGCCAAGCACCGACTTGGACTTCCAAGGCTCCAACCTTGTCAATTCTGAGGCACCAACCTCAAGGGCTCCAACCCTATATCTGGTACAGGCTCCAACCTGGTCTCTTGAGGACTCCTATCCTCCAGGGCTCCAACCATATCTTCAAAGGCACCAACCTTGTCAATTCTGAGGCACCAACCTCAAGGGTTCCAACCCTATATTTGGTACAAGCTCCAACCTGGTGTCTTGAGGACTCCTATCCTCTAGGGCTCCAACCCTATCTTCCAAGGCACCAACCTTGCCTCTATGAGGCTCCAACCTCTTGCTTCAATTTGTCAAGATATATTTGGTTATACTTCACGGCTCCCAATGTCTTCTTCAACTAGCCTTGTCAATCTTCACTTAGTCTTCATTGTAGTCTCCACATTATGTCATCAATGACAACCTTATCAACATAGAAGGTGTCATCACTGCTCGTCATCATACCCAATCAATTTCTTCAAGTTATCTCATCATGACATCATCATTGCATCATTGTTTTCAATACAACACTCCAATGTGTCTGCACTAAGTTCTGCACCAGCTCTAAATGTGGCTTCAATAGTTCTGCACCTTCTTCAAATCTGATCCAAGGTTTGCTTCAAGACTTCTCCAAGTTGACATCAAAGGTGCTCCAAATTCCCGCTCCTTTAATCAATGTTCCAAGGTAGTCTTCAAGAGTATCCTTACTATTCTGCACTAAGCCTGCTCTACTACACTACTCTTCATCACCCAATCTACACCACGGCTCCTGCATAAAACCTCACTGTTGTTCCAACATTCTTGCACCACACTGCACTAGGACTATTACACCAACTGCACTAAGGAATTTACACCATACTGCACCAGGACTTTTGCACTTCTTCAAAACATCCGATTAACACTGGTCTGAGGTCATATTAGTCCAATCTTCAAGTGCTACCATAGGAAGGATGTCACAGGTCCATAGATCTGGTGCCAAAACAATCCTAAACCTTCTGCAATGAATCTGTAACCCAACCAACCAGCTTTACCATTGAAGCTTACTACAAAGGAAGACACAAATCCGAATCACAATACCCACAGCAACATGCCTAAAGAGAGTAGATCAAATTCCTCCAACAAGTCCGAAGAAAGACTGCTTCTCAGTCCAAAAACCACCCTATAACATCATCAAGAAAGAGAGGGAACAGGTCCGAGCAACCCACAACAACGTATGACTTATGATCAACAGAAATTTGCAATCCAACCACAGATCTGAGGCTACAGCAAGGCACCAAAGCAACAAAGGTAGGAAGTCTGAAGCTTAAATATTCTCCATAGACCGAAACCCTTAGATTGCACTAGCTCCCACAGATCAAAAGTCACAGGTTCGAATATGTTTGCCTCTCCATTTTTCTAGCCCATAGACAGTCTGAAATTTTACCAAACAATACACAACAGTCCACAATAAATAAATGGAATATGACCCTTAACTCACTGTTTTTTCTGTGTTATTTACTTTGTTGTTTTTCTCCTTAATCTCCTCCGAAATTCTGTTCTAAAAGAAGGTCGAAACCCTCTTATATATATACACATTCTTGTCCATAAACGAATAGACATGTCTTCAAGAAGGGCCGACATGAATTTACTAAGGTAAGGTCGGCTCACTAACAGAATTTTACTTTAAACTTGAAAAATCAGTAACTTTCAAACCGCTTAGAGTTTCGGGCTGAGTAATAGCTCGTTGGAAAGGAAAAATTATGCTCTTAAAGATGGTGTAGGTTTAATTAATGAATTTTGCCTCTAAGGTAGCAAAAAATATTTTTTTAATGTGACTGATTATTTATGAGTGCAGAAATGGAGGCAGAGCAGAATGCCTTTGAGTGTAGGGCTTCTTCATGGTTTGATTTCTTTGTTGATTGTCTTCATAATGATGTCCTAGCCTTCTTCAACATAGGATCACCATCATCATGTCCTTGCCTTCTTCAATATAGGGTCACTAGGTCAGCTGTCCTTAAGATTGTGTAGAGATATTTCATCAATCAAATGGAGCATCATTATGTAGTCTTCATCATAAGGACAACAAACTTCACATCATTGGAGATTTGTCATGTCATAATCAAATTATCGGAGGTAGGACATGTAATCATGTAGTGTTATCACCAAGATCATTGGAGGTAGGACATGTCATCATGTGTATGTCTTCTAGTCCTTCATCATGTGCAGTCATATGGTAGTCTTCCATTGTAATCATCCTCTGGGATCTTCAAGAATATTTGCCATCCTGGACACTGACATCAACTATTGACATCAATGACAACCTAGATTAACACTCAGGGCTAGTGGGTAGGCTAGAAAGTGGCCCTAGGCCAAACGGCTAAGCCTGAAAGGCCTTGGATATCAAACAAGTCCTTGAAATGCTTTTTGAATGGATATTAAGCTTGCAAAACCAATAGTTAACCAACAAACCAATTTTTTTTTTTGAGTACTAATGACAAAAATCCAATGAGAAATCACTGCAAACCCTTGCCAAAATTTGTTTCAAACCTGCAAAACAAAGAATTAGCCAATAAAATCGCTTTCAAAGAGGAAATTTATCCCTTCTATGGCTGTGGCTAGGCCTTAGAGGCCAAAATAGGGCTGCGACCAACCAAGAAAGGCCTCCTATAGACTATGGCTAGGGCTACAAGTCCTCAAATCCTTGTGGCTAGGGACTCGACCTCTTGGGCCTTCAAACCCTTGCGTCTGCCCCTTGATGAAGCAGATTGATGAGTATGAGCCACAGAAAACAAATGATTTCCTTAGCGAAATTAGCTTGGCAAGGCTTCCGGTGACAAATTCTAATGAAAAAAACCAATTGCAGTAGCAAACAAGCCCTTTAGGGCTAGTGTTTTGTCTCCCAGGCCTAGCGTCCAAATTTGGGCACTTGGGTGTTGTAGATCAGGACCTAAAAGGCCTAGATCCACCCCCAAAATCCCAACGCACTCCCTCGATAGGCTGGACAACTTCTTCTAAGGTTAACATTGGCCCTGAAACCCCAGTCATTTCGGCTGGGTGTGGCTAGAGCCTCGTAATCCTTGATTCAGATTTGCGTTTGAAATTTTCAGATCAAGTACTTGCAACTTAAATAAATAGTTATCCACAAGATGAAAAGAAAAATTAGAAAATAAAACCCCAAAAATTATTTACAAGTGAGAAAAATAAATTACAAGGGTTAGGAATAATTTACAAATATTTACAAATTATTTACAATAATCTACAATATATTATTGGCTCTAATTATCAAAAAATTCATTAATAGCCCAAGAATAAATTTTGCAAGATAATTTGATGGAAATGTCATGTCCCCAACAAACAAATTAGCTAAGATAAATTCCCAATTTTGCAATTTTGACACATGGTGCGTATTTTAGCAATTGGACTCAGGAGAAAAGGGGTAGGAGACTTAATTTAATGTTTGCAAAGGAAGGAAGGCCAACTTAGGAGGGAATGAAAAATTAAAAGGTTGGTGGGTAGGGAGAAATCGAACCCTTCGGAGAAATTCAATCCATAAGGAGGGAAAAACTTAAGGGGGTTCGAATTAATGGGACCCACAAGGAAATGAAGGGGCAACAACTATAAAGAGCAACAAACAAGCTCATTTTGGGGTTCCTTGTTTTGTTCATCTTACATTTAGAGTTTGCTTGAGTTGTTCAACCAAGTCAACTGGTGTTGTTTAGCACAGGGATTTGCAAGGAGAAAATCCCAACTCTCTTTTTGGTGAACTAAGAGTGTCACCCTAGGAGAGATTTCTGAGCTGATTGGAGAATTGATGGTGGTGATTGTGAGCCTATTCAACAATTTCCTCAACTAGTTCGAGCTTCCTGGAGGACGCAGGGCCATAAGTCGTACCACTGAGTTGTGGGCCAGAATTGCAGCAAGGGAAAGATAAGTTTGAGTAAGTATTTTTGCCTAAATTTCCAGGGAGGAATTTTCAGAATTATTCCATCCATTTGGAGGGAGGAATCAGGGGTGCATTAGTAGTTGCTCATTAGGTGGGATGCAAAACTAGTGAGGGAGGAATTAGCACCAATTTTGGGTAATTCTGGGAGGTTGCAATTAGACCAAAACATTTCTAGGTTTTGTTGGTTTGGTATCAAGGAGTCTATCCCTAATTTTGCAGAATTTTTGGTGGAGTTTTGGAGCCCTAAACTATAGGTTGCCTCCAGTAGAAGTTGCATAAAATTTCTGGCTAGAATGCACAACAATAGCAACCATTTTAGGAGCACAAATTCACTTATTTCACCTGGATATTTTCTTACTTGTTGTAGCAAGCCCAAGTGCACACTCCATCCCATTTGTACTCAGATTTTCCATGGAGAATTAATATAATGTCTCAAATTCCTTATTTATTCCCTATTACCCACCATCTGTGGGTAGTGTCCATATGAGAAAAAATTCTCCTTGATGGTCCTCATCCGACAGCCAGTAGCCCCTTGTAGCCACCAGATAGCTTGATGTGTCACTAACTCCGCCACCTGAGCCAACCATGTCGTCCCTCACCCATTTGTTATGATCGCATGCTTGAAGGTGGGCCTCTCGACCCCGAAGGTATGGCTTTTCATTGGTTTAGTTGCCTAATTTTGTTTACTTCTCATAGACGGATTTGGGCATGGATTGGTGGGGGGATTCAACGGAAAGAGTGGGCTAGGTTTGTACTCTTGTCTCCTTTACTCGATTTGGTGGTTAGCTTTGTATCCTATTCCTGTGGGATCTCCTTTATTGGTTATTAGCTTTAAGGCTGGCACTACGTGGGAAATCCCGATTTTGGTTGCGTGTTCTCGCTTCCTAACACCATATACATCACTCCCCTCCACTCATTTTAACCCCATTCATCACTTTTCCCATTTGGATCCATGTTACCCACCATTTTGTGGGTGACATCCCTGTGAAAATTTCTGAATAGAATAATACAAAAATCATACTGCAGTATCTTGATTTACTTCTCCTACTTGTGATTTAATTATACAAGTTATTTTCAGATAATATTCAAAAAATACCGAAGTAAACACAACTAGTAGCCTACACACATACAGATCATTTACTAAATATTACACTCATTTGACAAAGTGACACAGATTTTTCGGACAATGTCCCTAGAAAAACCCAATGCGGGAAAACCGGTGCAACAGATATGAGGGTTTATTATTATTAAGTAGAATTTGAGTACTGCAAATCTGGGCACCTTATTGGTTAACCTGACAGAGAATACAAAAAATCTACAGTAATACCTCTGTTCTGGAGATTGAAACTGGATTGATTCACACCCTCAAACGGGATTTACAGAACTCAGCCCCTTTCTGCCTCTGGAAACCCCAACGCTGCTCTGAAGCTGCCTGTGTCAGCCCTGCTAGCCTCTGCATGCCCCTGCGCTACTCAGAAGAGGAATGCGTAACCCCAGATTGGGTGGTGCAGTCCTTACGCTGCCCTGGATGGCCTCTGCGTAACCCTGATGGTCTCCTGCTGCCTCAACGCTGCCTTTTCTGGGCCTACGTAGTGGCTGAAATCCTCTGCACTGCGCATCTGCTGCGTAGCTGCTACTTAGCCTCTACTTCCTCTGCGCTGATCTTGGTTCCTGCTTCTCTGCCTCTTGTTGACTCTTGGCTCCGGGATCAGATCAATCCCTTAGCCAATACTACCCCTCGTTGCAACTGAAACACTTTTGGAAATTCTTAGCAAACCCGCCATAGAATTCTAGCTCTGCCTTTGTGTGTGTCTCCAACTAACCCCACGCCTTTCCTTTATACTTTTCTCGTTGACATATCAACAATCGTGATTTAATTTCTTATCAACAGCTTAGATTAAAAGACTGATTGATCCACGTCACTTAGAACATTTCATCACATGTGTTTAATTAATTCACTTTAATTTTTCTAATTCCCTAAGTTAGACTTAGGTTCCTCATTAAAAAAATTAATTATTTTAATATCTCACACACTGGATGAAATTTCTCCAAACGCTTTCTGGGCTTTGGAGGTGTTGTGTGTCTTAGCCCCTGCACAAAATTTCAGGGCTAGAGCACACTCGATGCTACCTTAAAATATCAACACTCCCTCTTAGCATGGAGTGTGCTCTAGTAATACATCCGCACCATGTATCACAAGATCTCGGCATCGATTTCTGTGCTGCTGATGCTTGGCCTGCTACCCTCCATCCACTGCGTTGCTGCTTTCTGTACTGCTGCCCATTTCACTGCCACTGACATTACATCTGTACTGCAGCTCCCTCTCAATTTGCTGCATCATGCTGCCCATAGCACTTGTTAGGACCCTATAATTATAGGGGAATCAGGGTTGCTAAATTATATATATTGGTTTGGCTTGCAGAACGAAAACAATGTTTTATCTTGCAAAGTGGGGCTCACATTCAAAAGCATCCCGAATCAAGTTCATCATGGGGCATATTTAAAGGAGTATGTGATAGAAAGTCCATCCGCACTGCTCCAGAATGCCGCAAAATAAGTATTTCTCATATATTATTCTGGTGTTGCATGGAGGTGTGGATCAAAATTGTCTTCATATGCTGGGCTCGGTTGATTCCATTCTCCCCCTCCATCCATTTTTGTTTGACCTTTCATCTCCCTGCCACACCCTTCCTGCCCTTGTTCTCCCTTTTTTCACCCATCCATCATTTCCGTCATTACATGCATAAACATGCTTAGGATTAAATAAAAATAAGAAATGAAAATATAAAAACAAAAATAAACTATATCCTAAAGTTTACATGTCAAATCATGGAGTTAACCCTCCACCACTTTCCACCTCATCCATCCACCAACACTTTAATCTGACGGCCTATGTTTCATTTGCCCCCCCCACGCCCCCCCACCATCCTAACTTTATCCTCACAGGGGGGTCCGAAATGGGTGGTTTTATAAAATGCCCCCCCCCCCCCCCTTTACGTGTCATTATCTCATGAATTCGGACCCCCCCTCCCCATATTACCACTTACGACTTCAGGGGGGGTCCAAAATACCACTTCTTCTCCTTCAAAACCATTTTCCCCAAATAAAAAACTGTTTTTTAGCCAGTTTTACTAGTCTGTTTGCGAGAGAGATTCCGGGCAAATGGGAGCGAATTTTGACAAACCGAGAGGTTTTTATTCAGCACGCATTGAAGAACAAAAACCTCTCCTTGAATTTCTGCAGGTGTCTTCAGTTGGGAGAATTGAAGCCATCCTTCAGCATTATTTTTCAGATTTCCGTTTTTTGTGTTTTGGCCATGATTTTGTGGCGACTATTGTGGAGAGCTGGAGACGAATTTTAAAAATACGAGAGAGCTTTTTGACCAGCACAGGGCAAAGAACAATAACCTCTCTCAGATTTTGCATAGGTGTCACCGTTGGGGAGAAACAAGTGTTGGAGTGTACCCCTGTTCTTAGCTGATTCTGCCCAGTTTTCAGCCTTGTAGCAGTTTGTCTATTTTTAGAGGAGATGAGAGATTCAATCAAGATAAGCATTTCAAGGTACCAGGCCATACGAAGAGCCAGCTCCGGAGTTTAGCACTCGAAGGGACAATCAAAATAGCACAAATGTCAAATTTACACCGGCAAATATATGACAAAGTTGATTGCGGGGAATCAAAGTAGTATCAGATGTCCATATGTCCTTTGTAACTCCAACATTTTTATTTACGCATGTTCAATGATATTATGTCCTTCTCTGTTATGTTGTGAGAAAGAAAGTAACTGTTAGTTAGAAGAAGGATTGTAATCAATTAGTAGATTTAATATATAGGCTTCATTGAGTCGAGGAGGGGGGGGGGGGGAATCTGCAATGAGGGACTGGGTCCCATTCTGTAATGTTGTGGCTTCTGGCAAAGTAATACAAGAGAAGTTTCAAGGATTCAAGTGGTGCACCAAATGGTGAAGTGTCTCCTGTTTAATGTGTTTTCCATTTTTTTCCTGTCTGAGTATTTCTAAATTCTAATTTGTAGAACAGAAAATGATGAATAGGATTTGTTGTTTTAACACCCCGTTCTAGCTGATTCTGAAATAGTCTATGTTTTCCACTGATGCCAAGCCAAGGAATCCTTAATTGCTCCTCGGTTTTTGCTGAACCTTACTCTCCAGTTTAGTTGAGTGTAATATCCCAAATGGGATATTTTAACTAAAAATGCAGAAATAGACTTGAGCAGCAAAATAAATGGAAATAAACACACAGCCACCAATATAACACAATGGATGCCGATAAAATCACTGAGCCACTTTATTAATCCATGGTAAAAAGTACATCAACATAAAGGAACAGCGGAACCTGAGCTTGCCAAGCAAGCAAAGAAAAACCCAGAAAGATCTCTGGCCCAACTGATGAATAACGCTGGCAATGATGTAGATGGCTCGACAAGAAGACTGCTGCAAATCGGCTACGACAAAAGCTATCACTGAGCCCATTGAAACACAAGTTGAAGATCTGAATGATCCTCACACCAATCCCTGAAACTATTGAGGAAACTTCCCAGAATGGAAAGTCCAACTAGTAGCAGGGTTCTTCATAGATCTAGCTCCTTACCTGATAGCTATGTCACTTTGAAAGACATTCAATTTGATTTGCATTTCGAACTAGGTCTATTGAGAACCAAATCTTAGAACTGGACTGACCTTACAGTTTTTGATCCATCCATTTTTCATACCTCTACCCATCCTACTTCATCCACCGTTCATCTTCCTCCACCACCTCCACCAATCATGGCAGCCAAATATGCCCCATTGGTGCTACTAGTCCCTTTACCCCCTATGCCACAAGACTACCAGTCCAAGATTCCCCAGTTTGACAGCACTGGTCCTATGACAACCCAGCAGCACATTGATACGATGTACTGGTCCTGGTCCTAGAAGGAATCATGGAGGGATTGGAAAGAGGTACAGGAGAAGAAGAAGAAGCAGGATGCTTCCAATGACAACGGCACTTCCAAGAGAGGCGTAGTTCATATTTGTGATTTATTGCTTTATATTTTCCATTGTGCAAAGTAGTTCTTGTTGAGATTCTTGGTTTGGTAGCGTTAGTGATTCTAAGATTCTAACCTAGACCCAAGGTCATGGAAATTCAACAACCCCCCCCCCCCCCCCTTGACTTAGCTAAGAGAGAGTCTAAATGAAGAGAATTGGGATCAGGTGACAACCTGTTCTTTGAGTGTTTCGCCTTTAAGGCCACACCTAGTGTGATTAGGGACTTTCTCCACATTACTATAGGTGTTCATATCTTGAGACAACACCACCAACACACCAATAAGACTCGTGCATATGTTTCTTGACCATGATTTCATTAGTCCGATTGAACTTGGGAAATCGTTCTTCATATATGTCAAGTAAGTTATGAGGACCAACAAGACAAGCTACGACATAGAGTTTGCGTAGCGTGATTGCCATTGTATCTGGTATTCCATAGACTGTTGTATTATTCAGATTTGTTTAATATAACGAAGATTGGGTTGTACATTAATGTACAATATTTGTTAAAAATTGTCTACACTTGTGCATGTGTGATTTACTACTTTAAATTTTCCGCTGTGCAAAGTAGTTCTTGTTGAGATTCTTGATTTAGTAGCGTCAGTGATTCTAAGATTCTAACTTAGACCCAAGGTCATGGAAATTTAACATGGTATCAGAGCGTGTCTGAGCTACTTTGGAAGTTAGTGAATTAGAGTTGTGCACAACGAAGTACAACTTAAGAGGGAGTTGGTCACATTGTAGGTGACAATGTCGAAGTTGCAGGCAGGTCTTCGTTATGAGGATAGGTTGGAGGGGTTGTCCAACTATTGTCCATGGACATAAAGGATTAAGTTGGTCTTGTAGGTCAGCGGGATCTCTGAGAAAGTCATCAAGAAGCCAATTGACCCAAAGCAGCTGGAAGTGTACGAGGATTTGGATACGATGGCAAGGTTGATCATCATAGATGGTGTGACGAATCCCCTAATACCTCATTTGTCCGAGAAGGGCACTGCACATGAGATGTGGATGGCTCTTCATAATTTGTTCCAGAATAAGAACAAGAATCGGGTACTGTTATTGAAGGATAAGTTGAAGTCCACCAAGATGATAAAGGGTGAAGGAGTGTCTTCGTATCTGACGAAATTGTCTCATGTTAGAGATGAGTGTTGCTTTTTGGGTAGCATCGAATGTGCTCTAGCTCCTAAATTTTGTGGAGGGGCTAGAACACATGAGATCTCGAAGAGCCAGAAATCGTTTGGAGAAATTCCACCTAGAGTGAAAGTTATTCAAATAATTAATTATTTTAAATGGAGTCTAAGTTAAAACTTAGGGAATTTAAATAATTGAAGTGAATTAATTTAACATGTGGTTGGGAAGCTTCTAAGTGATGAGGATCAAGTCTAATTTAATCTTAGCCTTTGATTAAGGATTAGATCACGACTATTGATTTGTCAATAGGAGAAGTATAAAGGAAGGCTTGAGGGTTAGTTGGAGAACACACACAAAGATTGAATCTAGAGTTCGAATTCTTCTGACGAAGCAGTGCTCAGACGAAGATAAGATCTAAGTGAATCAGTTGTAGCGAGGGGCAAAAGCAGTTATTGGTCGGAGGACCAAGAGTACATAGCAGATCAAGGGCAACAGAGACAACAGAGGAAGCAGTGCAGTCACCAGAAGAGGTGATGTAGTCCCCAGAGAGGGTGATGCAGGCCCACGCAGGGCTGACATAGGGGCAGCACAGAACTTCCCAGAGATAGTCCGAGATTTAGCTGGAGATCGGGGTTTCTGAGCCGGGAGGGCTGAAACTCAATTTTTTGAGAGGCAGATCAGCGTAGAGAGGAGGTGACGCAAACTTCAGTAGTCCCCACGCAGGCCTACGCATCTACTGCGTAGATGCAGCGCAAAGGGAGCTGGGGTTTCGCTAGTTCAGATCGTGGATAAGCTAGGACTTGCAGTGTGAGGTAAAACTCACTATTTTATCTGTCTGCTGAGGATTTTCTTTGTTGGGTGAGCCAGATTTTGGCACCCTAGTTGTCCTCAAAATACTGCTGCTTAATAATAAAAACCCTCAGATCGGCTGCATCGGTTTTCCCGCATTGGATTTTTCCGGGGACAATTGTCCAAAAATAAGTGTGTCCTTTGTGTGATTGTCTCATTTATTTTTCAGTACTTGATTTGTATATTGGTGTAGGATGTAATGTATTTGTATTAGAATTTATTGAATAATTCTGTAATAACTTGTTAAATGAAGAAAACAAGTAGGTAATACAAATTAGATAATTGTAGTAGGATTTCTTGTTTTAGATTCAAAAATTTTCACAATGAGCTTGCTGCTGCTAGTGTGACTATTTCAAATAGTGATATGGTAAGGATTGCCTTGAAAGTGTTCACCGAGGAATGGAAGCCCTTCATCAAAGGGATCATTGTCAGAGATAAGTTGCCAAACTGGGATAGGATGTGGGACGATTTCATTTAGGAAGAATTGCAAGACGAGGATCTTCATCCAATGAAGAGGGTAGATGAGGACGTGGCACTTGCAGCATGAATGAAGGGTAAGGAAAAGAAGGACTTGAGTAAAGTCAAGTGTTTCAACTGTGGCGAGATGGGTCATTTTTTGTCGAGATGTTCGATGAAGAAGAAGGGAGGTGACGAGAAGAGGAAAGGTAAGCAGGTCGTCGGTGTTGCCAATTCTGCTTAGATAGATGATCTCACCAGGAGATGGGAGGAGGAGGACTTTTCTATGATCTCGTATTTCTTGTAGGGTATTGCCGATGAGGATGGATGGTACGTGGACAATGGTGCGACAAAATATATGACATGGTCACAGGAGGTTTTTGAGCCTCTAGTCGAATAAGACTCAAAGTTGCACATGGTTTGGGCGACAATAGGAAGAAGGAAATCCAAGGATTGGGAGTTGTGCCATTCAGGATGGAGACAAGATGAGTGATGCGGGTCCAGGATGTACTATTTGTACCAGGTCTCCGATATAACGTGATATCTGTCTTGATGATCGAGAAGAAGGGGTTTGAGGTCCTGTTCCAGGATGGGAAGGAAAGACTCAGACCTAGAGGCTCTAGCTTCGATGGTATTGTGTTGGGAGTTAGAGAGCATGGTGACTATAGGTTGACGGGCAAGCTTGAGGATCATGGGAAGAAGAAGCAGTATGAGTAGGTGCAGGGTTTAGAGCGACAGGTACAGGTACCAGTGATGAAGGTCTAGAGGGAGTCGAGTTCTAGTGAGAGCTTGCAGATTCATAGGGAGACTTTGCAGCCCAAGAAGAGCATATGGTCGGTGGGGAGCAAGGGTGTTCCTAAAACTACCTAGAAGTAATCATGGAGGGATTGGAAATCGATACAGGAGAAGAAGAAGAAGCAGGATGCTTCCAATGACAATGACACTTCCGAGAGAGGCATAGTTCATGCTAACAGGATTGCTGCAGTTGTGAGCGCCAAGAGTTGGGCGAGTGTTGCAAGTAGTGATGATGATGATGATGAGTTACTTCCTAGTCTTGAAAGTACCTCCCTCGCTGAGAGGGAGTGTTGATTTTTGAGTGGCTTGGGAGATACTCCAAGCCCTGGGGTTCAGGGTTTGGAGGGCAAAGCGCTACAAGAGTCACTTGTGGGGTTGGAACCCAAGGTTGGGGTTTTGCACCCATCGGGATTTGGGCCAAAACCATGAGGACTTTAAGCATGAGAAAATTTGAGGTGAGAGAGGATGGCGTGGAGAATCCAACGCTTCGAAAATCACTCAAATTGGAGCTCTAGTGTTGAGATTTTGTGTATTTGGGGTAGCATCAGTTGTGCTCTAGCTCCCAAATTTTGTGGAAGGACTAGAGTACACTTGATCTACAGGACCCATAAATTGATTTGGGAAATTTCATCTGGTTTAGGAGATATTAAATTAATTATTTATTTTAATGTATTTCCTAAGTTAAAACTTAGGGAACTTAAATGGTTAAAGTGAATTTAATTAAACATGTGATGAAATTGTCTTAAGTCACACGGATCAAGCTTTCTTTTAATCTTAGCCATTAATTCAAGATCTGATCATGGTCGTTGATTTGTCAACGAGAAAAATATAAAGGAAAGGCTTGGGGTCATTTGTAAAGACACACAGAGGCAAAGCACTGAAGCTAAGCTGAGATTCTAGGGCAGGGTTTGCTAAGAATACTAAAAAATGTTTCAGCTGCAGAGAGGGGAATTTAGACCAAGGGGATGATTTGATCTCGGGGTCTAGAATACACAAGAGGCATAGATCAACTCAAGGACAACGCAGAAGAGGAGAGCAGCATCAGCAGCAAGGACAACGCAGTCCCTCCAAGGACAGCGTGATTTTCAGCAGGAAACCCTCAGGGGTTACGCAGAGACCCTAAGGGGCAGCGTAGTGACTGCATCACCTAGTCTGGGGTAACGCAGTCTCTTCTGGAGCAGTGCTGAGGGTTTGCGGGGCTTCAGAGGCTGACGCAGAGGCTTTCAGGGGCAACGCTAGGGTTTCTAGGCCCTAACCTTGGCTGAGTTCTGTAAATCTCATTTGAGGGTATGGATCAGTAATTATATTGGCCTTAGATCAGCTAGTGAGCTGTAGATCTAGTATATTCTCTATTGGGATTTCCAGATTTGGAACCCAGATTTGTGTATTCAGAAAATTCTTAATAGTAAAACCCTCCAACAGCCGGAGACCGGTTTTCCTGCATTGGGTTTTTCCAGGGACTATTTGTCGAGAAATAACTGTGTCACTTTGTCTATGTGTGCATGAACTTGTTCTAGATCTGGATTGGTAGAGATTTGTTATGTGTTTTGCTTCGATTTTAACTTAAATTTATTTAGTTAATAACTTGTCTAAGTAGGAGTAGCATAACTAGATTAACAATAATAATGTCTGCATAAAGTGTAAGGATTTAGAAATTTCTACATGGTATCAGAGAAATTGCAAATCTAGGAGGGTCACCAGCAGAAGAGACTAAAGGTTCTACCTGCAGAAAGCAGCACAAACACAGATTTGAAGGGACAACGCAGTTTTCAGAGGCAGATTCACGTAGAGGGAAGGGTGACGCTGACTAACGCTGTCTCGTAGCAAGCTCACACAATCACTGCGCAGAGGCAACTCAGAAACAACGTTGGTTTGGTCTGAAGTCAGCCAGTGTAATTCAGATCTGAATCTGTCAGATCCAAAAAAGACTGCAGAAAAGTTGCAGAAATTCAGAAGGTGCTGGTGGGGTTAAATTTTTGAAGTTTTCAGATTTTTAGCCTTAGCACAAGTGACAAAGAGCGAGAGGAGATCAGCTTCTCAGAGAGTTTCTAACCAAAAGAAACTTGTAGTTTGATCAAAGGATCAAAGAAGAAGTTGAATCATAGTTGATTTGGTAGATTTCCAAGGAGGTAAATCAGTTGTCAAAGGGAGCAGAAAGGTGCCTATTTCACCAAGGGCCTTAGATCCATTTTCTCTAGCAAAGAGAAAAGGAAGTTCCGACACATTCTGAGCAAATGGCTCCTCATGGGCTGTGTGATTAGGATAGGCTGGATGGCCTCCCAAACTTCTCAGTTTGGAAGGCAAGGATCCTGATAGTCCTTGAGGCATACAATCTTAGAGACTATGTAGAGTAAACTCTGGCCACACCGATAGATCTGGATGTCCTTTGGAAGCATAAGGAGGCTGCTGGGCATGCCAAGCAGTTGATTATGGATAGTATCAAGGACCATATTGTACCACACGTAGGTGAGAAGAAGACAGCTAACAAGATGTGGAAGGCTTTAACCTCCCTATATGAGGGAAAGTCTGTCCAAAGAAAAATGTTGTTGGAGACCTAGATGATGTCATTCATGATGACCAAGGGAGAAGACATGAAGCATTTTCTCTTCAGATTGCAATCAATTAGGGATCAGCTAACTTTAACGGGTGCAACAGTGGATGATGATGTGATAGTCAGGACTGCCCTCAATGCAGTCACAGATGAGTGGGAAACCTTTGTCCAAAGTATCTTGGGCAGAGTGGACTTCCCAGATTGGGACAACTTGTGGTCAATTCTGCGTCAAGAAGAACTTCGCAGATTCACCCAAGAGGCAGCACAACCTTGCATTGAGAAAAGTGAAGAAGGAAGATGTGGAAGATGCAGCCTTGGCATCAAAGAAGTAGCCAAAGAAGAAGAAGGATCTTTCAAAGATCAAGTGCTTCCAGTGTGGTGAAATAGGGACATTTTGCCAACAATTGTCCGGAGAAGAAAAGGGACAAGGAAGCATCTTCTTCCAAAGCAGCTATGGCAGATGATGGGTCAGGAGATGATGCAGCCATGAGTGCTCATTAACCATGGAGGTGGGGTGACATGGATATGTAGAGGAGCTACATAGAAGTGAGGCGAGATCCTTGAGCAGCTCATCTCTTGGATCACATGCGAGCTACGACAGCCTTAAAACAATAGCGGGACAAGAGGAGCAGTGGGTGCATAGATCATAGATGAAGCAAGCAGAAACAGATCTGAAGACTGGAAGGAGCAGCGCAGAGCAAGGCAGCAGTAGCGTAGAAGCAGAAACATCGCAGAGGCTAATGTGACTTCAACAATGCAGTGCAGAGTTGCAGCAGAGCAAAAGGCTTTAGAGGGACAACGCAGTGCAGTAGCAGCATGATAGATTTCAGCACAAAGGGCTGATGTGACTTCAGTAGTGCAAAGGGAGTCTGATTACGCAGGCAGAGCTGTAGCTGTGCATCGTTCTTTATATGCTAGCACAGATCTGTAGCTTATGGAGCTTCAGTGATGAGGATGCAGCCCATCTGACATGTCTGTCAAAGATTGGGCAGGAGATTTAGTTGTTTCTCTCAACAACTGAAGTTGCAGTGCAGCAGACCAGCAGTGGCAGTGGTATGAGCAGCACAGATGCAGCATATTGAGAGGGAGTTGCATTACAGTGGTGGCAATGGCAGTGGTAGAGTCATGGGCAACAGTACAGAATGGCAGCAGCAGTGCAGAGTTGAGTGGCAACAAGCCAAGCATTAGCAGCACAGAACAAGTGCCCAAAATCATGTAATGCATAAGTGTGATGTATTGCTAGAGCACACCCTTGATGCTAAGAGGGAGTGTTGAGATTTTGTGTATTTGGGGTAGCATCAGTTGTGCTCTAGCTCCCAAATTTTGTGAAGGGACTAGAGTACATGTAATATCCCGGATGGGATATTTTAACTAAAATGCAGAAAAATACTGAATACCACAATTTGCCGTAAAATAAACATTTATTCAACAGAAGATTGCCATGTAAAATAAAGACAAGAAATGCTGCAATCCAATACCATATAGAACAGAAAGGAAATCTCAGCTTTTATTATAGATAATAAACAGGGGTTTACATATAGATCTGACCCAAGAAGAGCTGAGATAGAAAACCGGCCACCAAGATAAGTTGCTGAACGGCCCTGGCCACAAACTGCACTGCTGCACTCTCCCTCCGGCAACAGCTGAAACTGAACCCACTGAAACTGATGAAGCCCAAGTTGAAGATCTGAATGATCCTCACACCAAACTCTGAAGCTCTGTGAAACTACTAAGTGAAGTCTCCTCAAGAGAGTTGGGTTTTCGTCCAACACTCACAAACCACCCGAGGGTTTCCGTCCTGGGGCTACGGCAGAAGTAGAGAACCACGTCCTCAAACCTCTCATACATAAGCAAATGATCTACTCCAAAAGATGTCTCCCAATGGCCTCCTCCCTTCCTTTTATAGATCCCTTGGAGCCTTCTAGAGCATTATTTTATTATTATTTTATTTATGGAGCACTTTTCCCTTTTTATTAAAATATTATAAAATATTCCTTTTTAATGCAGAAAAGGGTATATCGGCTACCACGCCTCCTCTAGTCACTGAAATCTCTATCTAATTGTCCCATCGTGTAGGTCTCCTCGTCCTGGTTCCGATGAGCTATTACACTAAGGTGTTCCATCGTATATTCCTCCAGGAATGCCACCTTGAGCATAATCAGTTGAGTTAAGCCCATAAATAACTCAAATTTCCGAAAGTTATCGAAATGCATCGGAACGAAAGCCAAACTGCTCGGATGATGGAGTATATCAAGCGAATGCCTCCAGACACCATGAAAACTCCTCAAAACTCCTCTGAAAAGCTCCTGAGCCCACTGATAGTACCAATCTGTACATGTGACCTGTCTGCTCCTAACTCTGGAAGTCCCTCCTAGCCCTGTCATGGATGATACCAAAAATGGGAATATTACAGACCTCCCGCCCCAAGATTGCTTGCCCTCAAGCAATCGAAATATGTGGACCACTCTATTGGCCTGCCACACCTCAGTCCCAATGCCTGGATCCCATACCAACCTCGGGGTGCTGCTATGCATCTGTGTCAAACCTCTCGGAACAGACCCCTCAATGCCGGGATCCCAAACTGATCTCTCTCTGTCCTAGACAACAAACAATCCTCCCGGATCCCAACGCCACCATGGCCAATCATCGCCCAAGTCCCACGGCTCAGGCTATGCACTGTCTCTAACTATATCTGATGCTCTCAGAGGTGAAGACCACCAACAAGCATCAATGCTCCCGGGCTCCTGCTGTGCTGTACCTGTGACTGCATATGCTGCCCCACCAACTGCATACCAACCCATCACTTCTCTCCAATCCAGGACCTGACTCAATCCCATGCTGATCCTGCTCTCCTTAAATCGGGAAGGAGTCCTGAAGTAACGACAATCGGTGCCCTCCTGCCAACTGGAACCTGTAACAGCTACTATGTCTAAGGGCCCCTGCTCTGCTATGCTCCCTACGAAGAATACTGTACCACCAAGAGGGTACCAACTCATGATCTCCCGCTAGTCCATCCTGGAAGAAGAATCCGATGTAGCAACAACTGCATATGGAATATGCCTAGAGTGTTGCTGCCAGCTCGTAATCGACTCACACTGATCTGCCCTATTTGTCAAAGAAAGCTGCCTGTAGGAAGAAGCCCCTCTCCCTATAATGGGCCAAAGTGGGCAAGATATGCTGCAAGCCCCATCGATGTACTCCTGGAGAGTACTACTCACTGAAAATACTGCAGCTCTGCTGATTGTGGGTACATCTATCGACACCTCATCAATGTGTCGGCCCAAAGATGGATGCTCCAACTTGCCCTCTGATTGTACCATAAGGGAATCTAGTCGTTCCCCAATGCGGACCAACTTGGCCGCCGACTTGGCACAAGTCACTCTCATACCCTCCAGCTCCTGGTCCTGCAACAAAATGGCCTCCCGTACTGACGTGGCCTTCTCTCTCAAAACTCGAAGGTTCGTCCGAAGCCGATGATACCGCTGTCTGCAACCATCATCCAATACCTCTGTACCTGCTAGTGCCCTAGCTCCCTGCAAAACTATCCCATCGACCTTCAACGTCTCTAGAGGATATGGATCTGCAACTGGCGTCTGTGCATCTGACTGCTTCTCCTCAAAGGCTGACCCCAATGTTAGCTGCATATCTATCATAGGCTCAATGTGGGTGCCCATCTGGATCTCACCCAAGGAAATGTCATGCCTGATGTCCATAGTATCCTCCTCTGCTGACTCAGGCTCCATCATATGCTGCTCTGGCTGAATCGTCACAAGTGACTCATCACCCAGAGTATCAACTATACAATCCCCTGACTGCTCACCCTGCACACTAGAACACAACTCTGGTCTACTGTCATCATCATCTTTGCATGGCTGCTCTCACTCCCCAGAAGCATCCTCATATGATCCCATGGACTCATCTGAAGAAGAGCCCTCACCCTGGCATACAGATGGAATGTCTACCTGCTCTAGCTCTGCCACCTCATCTGCATCCCCCAAACATGAGTGATCAGGCCCCCAAGGTTCTTTGCAAATGAAGCAAAGTCCCTTCCTCCTCAGTTCATTTCTGCTGCATGACCTACCAAACTGGAGCCGCTCCTCCCTGGTCAACTGTCTCCTGAGAAACTCAATGTTCTGCTCAACTAGCCCTTGGGCTAGCTCATATGCAGTCGGTGAGACCAACGACTCTCTCCTCCAAATGCTCAGCAACCTAGTCTGCAACTCCCGGCAAATGGCCTCACGGTCTCTCATACATGACGACAAGATGGACTGCATCTGTGCTATGGTTGTGTCAGAATAATGTCTCCTAATGCTGAAGAAGCATTGGAACATCTGCAGAATCAAGTCATCACACTCCAAGTCAAACATAATCTCATGAGTCCGGGTCATGGCCATGACTTCTAAAACCTTAAGCTTCCTCCTAAATGTAGAGCCTACACAGTTGTCCAAATCCCGAAAGTTTTCTACTATCAATCTGAAAATTCTTCTCATAATATCATCATTGTAGGGAGGGTAGGGTGCTGTTATCCTCAGGATATCGCTGAAACAAGAGGCAACTATCAGCTGGACTCTCTCGCTTGGATGTTCCAAGAATCTGGCTTGTATTAATGCAAGCATAGACGGCTCCAAAGCCCAATTCAAACACCAATCAGATTGTTGTACCTTTGAGAGACAGGATTCCAGCTCCTCTAACATGGGCAAGTCATCCCCTAATCTTCCACTCTTCAAGTCCATCCCCTGTACATACAGCCAATTTCCCACTTCTTTCTCCCTTTGTATATTCCTCGGATGCTCTTGTTTGAGCAAATTATGTACCTTCTTGGAGAAGGGTCTGCTGTTCTGTTTTGTTCTCTGGTTTTCTGTTTTTATTTTCATCAATCTGTTTAGAAGTTCCTCCATGGTTCAACTAAGGATAAATTCACTGTTTTTCTGAGTTATTAATTTGTCAAGCATATAACAGACTTATGGCTGTAGGTGCGGTTTTTGACAAACAGTACAAATACACACTGCTGTAGGTACCCTTTATAGATTAGATTCTCTGGGCAATGTTTTCAATGGATTACATGTACCAATAGACTTCAAGAACACTCCTTATGACAACTTCAGAAATAGAAATATGACTGATATATAACCAATAACAGTGTTTTAAAATATGAGTGGACAGTAATGAGCAAAGTGTAGAACCTGATGTTTTAGCAGCCGTCATTAGCGGAAGATATATTCTGCATTATCAATCCATCTGCTGCTCGTAGACCGTGAGCTCTGTCTTCTATCTGGCAATTGACTTGACGTGCCACCATTGGTTTCTTAACTCCACGATTTTGCTGGTTTGGATCTCTGTCACAAGTGGCAACAGGTCAATGTAATCACAGGTCTGAACAGAGTATCATGACAGCCCCACAAATCTGTTTTAATCTTTCAAAATGTCTCCTGCCGCCTCTCGGATGTCAAAATCTGTTAACACTTTCTGCCCTTGAACATAAACATCAAAATTGCGTCTTCCAACACACACCCTCTCTATAGCGTCCCACGTTTAGCAGCAACTCTGTTCATTTGTGATAGTAGCTGCACAGTATCTTAATTCCTCTGAAACCAGTCAATACCAGCAAGCTCCTACGCAGCTGATTGCATGACCCACGGCAGAATAGATCAAAATTTAGGTAAGAAATACAGCGTCAAGGAAATATCTCCTACGCACAGCAACAAGGGTATACCAGACAGAAGTAGCATACGCCCAGATAGCAGAGAATAAAAATTTACGGTTGGCTGTCTAGGAAATATGCACCGCCTCTATTTCCAAACTGAATCACGATTCAAGCATTCGGCATACCGTTCCTTTCTGCTGTAAACAAATCCATCCAACGCAAAATTTGACCCATCGATAGCACCATGACTCCGCAGCTAATGTTATTCGACCAACACACAGCAGAACCCGAAATTCGGTATCTCAGTCCACGTGGTGAAACTTAATTCTCATGATAAACACCTTCGAACCTGGGATCGAGACTTCGCACACTATTTTCTCTAATTAATATCATGCTGCGACTATTATAATTCACCCAGGAAGTCGACCTGACCAACGCAACTGCATCCGCCCCAACAATTGTTTCCGAGCGCCGATCTTTACAGCTACGCCATCTCTTACTTCCTCGATCAATAATTCTGGACGAATCTTGTGGGCTCGGCCTCTACTCAGCTCAAGAAATTCCGATCCACCACTCGGAAAAATTATCGGTGCTTCACGCCACTGCGATCTTAGCCCCTATGATATGGAGAATTCCATTGCTGAACGAATCGTGGTCCCCTTTCTCAGCAATTCTCTGATTTGTGTCTCTCAGAGCCGATCGTCTTCAATTATTCGGCCTTAAATTTATGACGTGCCTCTTAATCATTTGGTGGATGTCTTCGACGTCTCACTCCTTAACAATTAGCAAATGGCTTGAATCAAACGTCCAACCATAATTGCGGCAACAGCCCTTTGCCTAAATTTTGTTGGATAATTGCACCCAGAATTTGCAGACAAGGATGAATTTGGTCAATGAACTTGGACGCTCGCAAACTTTCCAAAATATGAGTTGGCTCTATAAACTTTTTAATTCCTGGACCCTTCTGAATATTTCATGTCAAACACATAATCATCCCCATAAATTTAACACGGCCCCAAAATTCTTCAGACTTTGATAAAACCAAATTCTCACTTCGAATCGATCTACGGAGCTTAGCCTTTGAAATTTCACGCAGCCCCAAATTTCAACAGATCGACCCAAATTAAGTTGCTAATTTTTGACTAAAATATCCATAAAATTTACTAGCCTGTCAACAAACCACTTCCGCTTTCTTGTTTAGGGCCACTTAGAGAATCTGTATGGTGGCTCTTGCTATTTTAATAGCATCTCCTTTGTAAGTTTTGTAAATTTTATAAAATTCACAACAATAATGAGCTCGATAAACCCTCGATCTTCTTTTGCAGTCAAACCCTCGGAAAGGATAGCTGCAACTGAAAAGTGAAAACCCCGCAGGCTGAGCCAAATCCGATGCTCCGATACCACTGTAATATCCCGGATGGGATATTTTAATTAAAGTGCAGAGAAATACTGAATACCATAACTTTGCCGTAAAATAAACATTTATTCAACAGAAGATTGCCATGTAAAATAAAAGACAGGAAACACTGCAACCCAATACCATATAGAACAGAAGGAAAATCCCAGCTTTATTATAAATAATAAACAGGGGTTTACATATAGATCTGACCCAAGAAGAGCTGAGATAGAAAACTGGCCACCAAGATAAAGAGCTGCACGAGAACGACCACAGCCTAGCGCAGCTGCGCACTCTCCCTCCGACAGCATTTGAAGCTGAACCCAGGCGAGTAGGCCAAGTTGAAGATGCGAATGATCCTCACACCAAACTCTAAAGCTGCAACGAAACTCCTAAATGAAGTCTCCTCAAAGAGAGTTGGGTTTTCGTCCAACACTCACAACTCACCCGAGGGTTTCCGTCCTGGGGCTACGGTTGAAGTAGAGAATCCACGTTCTCAAACCTCTCATACACAAGAAAATGATCTACTCCAAAGATGTCTCCCAATGGTCCCTCCCTTTCTTTTATAGATCCCTTGGAGCCTTCTAGAGCATTATTTTATTATTATTTTATTCATGGAGCACTTTTCCCTTTTATTAAAATATTATAAAATATTCCTTTTTAATGCAGAAAATGGTAAATAAGCTACCACGCCTTTTTTGGTCACTGAAATCTGTGTCTCACTGTCCCATCGTGTAGGTCTCCTCGTCCCGGTTCCAATGAGCTATTACACTAAGGTGTTCCATCATGTATTCCTCTCGGAATGCCACCTTGAGCACAATTAGCTGAGTTAAGCCCATAAATAACTCAAAATTCCGAAAGTTATCGGAATGTATCAGAGCAAAAGCCAAACTGCTCGGATGATGGAGTATATCAAGCGAATGCCTCCAAACACCATGAAAACTCCTCAAAACTCCTTCGAAAAGCTCCTGAGCCCATTGATAGCACCAATCTGTACATGTGACCTGTCTGCTCCTAACTCTGGAAGTCCCTCCTAGCCTTGTCATGGGTGATACCAAAAATGGGAATATTACAGACCTCCCGCCCCAAGATTGATTGCCCTCAAGCAATCGAAATATGTGGACCACTCTATTGGCC